>CM076584.1:30938389-31163089 GCA_034641835.2 Pinus albicaulis | reverse complement strand
TTTTAATGGCATACGGAAAAGAAAGTATTTGTGGACTCGCGTATACACGCAGAAAAGTACGGGCATAGTCGCGTATGGGGATTTTTACACTGTTTTTAAGTGAATTTGTCCAAGTCTGTAGGAATGGGTGCCCAAAACCATCAAAGAAATCATGAATCATATGAAGGTGAGAAATGATGCTATAACATCCGTAGTGGTTTTTGAAGCAAATGATTCAGGATACATGAATGCAGATACTCTCAGTCAATGTCTGCAACGTGCTGGGAGAGGGAGAGAGGACTGGGATAGAGTGCAACCAAGATCCTCACTACTCAATAAGCATGATATGGAACAATTGAACAGATTAATTCTCAAAAATCTTACGGAACTAACCAGAAAACGATTTTTGTCGGAGCATTTCCAGAAACGCAATTTTATTTGACACGTGAATTTGAAATGAATTTTCTGATTGATTGCGGATGAATTTAAAAAATCCACGACATGGGTTTTTTCTCCAATAGGGTCAATTAAATAACCTAGAAATAATTTTAAGAAATTCATGGCGGTCTGGGAGAATTTATCGATTCTTTGAAGCCCATTTTTTCCTGCCACGTGAGGAAAAACGGTTTTTGCGCTGTGGAGAGTTTGAGAACGGCACTCTGCATTGATTTCACCCATAATCCGGTTTCCTGATATCAAGAAGAAGAATTTTAATCAAAATCAAAGACTCGTGGCATTCAATCCACATTCCACTGACCGTTGATGCCGAATCTTCACCTGCACTGATCCACCAGCAACGCAGCCACTCTCATCTTCAACCACATTTTCACCTCTTCGTTGGTAGATGAGAGCATCGACTTCAGATATTTGAAAAGCACCGTAGCTACCACTCCATGCTGGTAATAGCGCAAGATCAGGGTGCTGAAAGCTTACAGATTGGAGGCGTGAGTATACAACGGAAAGCCAAATTGACATTGGTGCAACATTAAAAAAAAAAAAAAAAAATGCATTTCTCTTTTTCAATTTTGTTATTAAAAAAAGAAAAAGAAAAAATTGCATTTCTCTTTTTCAATTTTGTTTTGATTAAAAAAAAAAAAAAGAATTGCATTTCTCTTTTTCAATTTTGTTATTTAAAAAACTAAAAAATATATATATATATATATATATAATTAATAATTTTGAATCAATGAAATGAATAAGTTATTTGCTCACTTTTTCTGAAGGTATTGATTAATTTTGGACTAATGATGAAAGATGAATGACTAACTTTTTATTCAAGATTTTTAGCTATAGAAACCATCGACATTCTGAAGCTAAAGTCCAATTTCGCAGCTGTTCTCCAATTCCGCAGCCGAAAAACCTCATTGTTCAAATCAGCCTAACTTTATCATACAAAATCAGATTTTGATGATTCAAGTATCGTTGGAAAGGTCTCAACAAGATCTACACGGTGAGAAATCCATCATTAGAGTTTGAAATAGTAAATAATGAAATAAATTGCTAAAAAGAAGCAACATTCAACTTGAGGCACTAATTCCAAAATAGGTATAAATTCTTTTGATTTTTCCTTTGAGAACTTGTTTCATTAATAGAAATTCTTAGTTTTGTGTGTAAATATCATAACTAGAGAGATTGATCACCTCTCTCCTTTGATAATCTTACATTCCATTGCGAGAAGAAGTATTAGTTTTTTGCGGGTTCCAGGTTCCGGGAGGAAGGACAAATGACTACGAGAGAATGGTGTCTCTCCCTAAGAGACCAATTTGTTTCATAAGAAAGGATGATCCATGACAAAGAGGAAATATATTTGATACCAAAATCAGATCCAAATATTTGAAAAACTTTCAGATACTATTGTCTCCATCACATCCATACCTCATAATAAACCATTCACCTCATTTCACTTCATATTTTCCATTTATATTCACATCCACTTTCCATTTATTTTTGTCCATTCATAACCACAAATAAAAGCAAAAGGCTCATTCACATGCTAATTGACCATTTCCATTTCTACTCTCCATTTACATCTTCCATTTCCATCTTCCATTTCTTGTCATTTTCATTCTGCAAATAAGCCCTGCTTCAATGCAAACTATTGAGTCCATAGTCCTTTGAGTCTAAGTTTTTTGTAAAAACACCTTGAGGCTTGCATGCCTTAATGGCAAGTTCTCATGCTGACAAACAATGGGAATACATTAATGTCCCTTGTTTGTGAGATCTTCTAGGTGACTCGACATCAGCAAAATCATTCGTACCTAGTAAGATGTGTTTGGGCATCTTGACTCTCATTGTCATCAATGGTAAGAGTTCTCGTGTTGAATAGTGGCATCCATTAATGGCCACTAAGTCAACAATTTCCTACTATGTTCGACATTAGAACATCTTTTCACATAGTAGGAATTGTGCCTATGAGTTTTGGAGACATGAAGACTATTATTTTCAGCATTTTGGAGCGGATTCAACAAGTTTTAGTAGAAGCAATAAAAATTCATCTTATCTCTTTATCCATGACTCCTCTTGTTCAGCCACTTGAAGAAGAACATCATCAGAATTTTGCAGCCACCACACATGCACAACTCATCCACATTTAAGGTAAGTGATGGTATGTTGTTTTCTAATTTTTAGTCATGTAATTCATTAGAATGCTAAAATTGTAACTTTGGAAAAATTCCTCACTCCATTTTTCACATTGTCATATCTTTAGTTGGGGGGAAGGGACATCATTTCATATCTACATGTCATACACTATCACACATTTTCATTTCATTTCCACCCGCATATACTTCCCAACCAACTATTGTTGCAACATGATCCAAAAGATTATATGCCTTGCAAATGATCAATTCATTGATGAAGTATTTTATTCTAAATGTTTTCATAAACTTTGATGCAACAAAGAAAATAAAGCATTGTTACACAAGAACCATTGCTCAAAAAACCGGTTGTCACACAAGAACCAACCATAAAATTTAAAAAAAAAAAATGTTGCAATCAAATGTATTATACTTTGCCAAAATAAACTATTGGAATAAATCAATATGAGTCAAAACTCATAAAAGATCAACTCATGAACAAATGAATCATTGCAATAGTTGCATGAGGACATGAAACAACTTCAGTTGGGGGATATGTTGAGTCTCAAAAGTGTTTTCCATATTCATACATATTTCCATTATGTCATAACCATTCAGCTCTCATTTCACCAGCCATAGTACAAACCCTACATCAAGTAACCATTTTGTAAATATGAGTTAGGATCCTTGTTTTCAAAGTTATTTATTTTATGTATTTAAAGTGAATTTATATGATTAGAAACTAGAAAATTAACATAGTTTCATATATGTTTATATATGTGTTATGATTTTGTGACATGTGTAGGTCAAAATGAGACTTATAGAAGACCCTTATGTGGCACTCTAAGGCCAAATTCGAATTTGGTTGGAGAAGATCATGGGATCATGAAGACATGTGTCTCATTTCCTTGTTGTATTGAAACTCTAAGAGGATATGTGTCTCCTTTCTTAGTTGTGTTGAAATTCTAGAAAAACATGTGTCTTATCATTTCCTATTTTGATTGTAACTCTAGAGTTGGAGGGAGAGATTCATGGACTTCCATTAATGAGATAAATTCTCATATTTTGTATAAATAGGAGAAGCTTTCTCCTATCATGGGTAATGAGAAAATAGGAGAAAATAGAAGAAGGAGAGAAATGAATAGAGAGTATTTTGTAACAAAGTTTAAGATGGAATGTGATGTAGATTTGTGATTTTTTTCAATAGAGAAATTCAGTTCTTTGATGCTGTTTTGATTACAACTTCAAGGAGCTGAAGAACTTCACCAAATTGGTAGCAGAGGGCCCCTGCTATCCAAGGAGGCTTCTACATGCTTTCTAGATAAGTAGCTTTTAATTATGTGTTGTTAGCTTTTAAACCATGTCTTGCATTATTTGTTTAATTAGAAGATCCTCATTATCTTATAACCATTCTTTTTCTTAAACTCTCTTCCAACATATCAATATTAGATGAAAAAGATTTGTTGTATTATGTTGAGTTAATTAGCATTTTCTATTTTGCAATTAGATTAAAAGATCCTCATTATCTTACAACCATTCTTTTTCTTAAAAAGCTTTTCCAACATATCATTATTAGATGAAAAAGATTTGGTTGTATTATGTTGAGTTAATTAGCATTTTCTATTTTGCAATTAGATTAAAAAATCCTCATTATCTTACAACCATTCTTTTTCTTAAAAAGCTCTTCCAACATATCATTATTAGATGAAAAAAATTTGGTTGTATTATGTTGATTTAATTAGCATTTTTAATTGCAATTCCTTTCGTTAATTATCACAGTTAGACTTACTCTAATAAACTCTTCCAAAATATCATTATGATGAATAAGGCATAACTGTGGTATTGTAGGTTTTAGTTGCTTGTTTACACTAAGTGGCATAGGCATTCTTACTCTTACAAAGCTCTTCCAAAATATCATAACAATGAGTAAGAAATAGCTGTGGTGTCTTAGATTTTAATTGTATTTGCTTTCAGTTTTACGTTTATGTTCAATTGCATTGGATAATACATCTAGGACTGTTTTACAAACTCTTCCAAAATATCATTCATCATGAACAAGATGGGATGTAGAATTCCTTAGACTAGTTGCATGTTAATTTAGTTAGAGCACTCCGGAGGTAGATTACATTTAGTTCATTTAATTTCATTTTTAAGTTTGATAGAAGATCCTCATTGCATTAAAATTAATCTTTTTCACAAGCTCTTCCAACAAATCTCAAACTAAATGAATCAGATTAAGTTGTAATGTCTTGAGTTACATTTCATGTTCATTTGCAAGCTAGGATATCCGTAATCCGTAGTTAAAATATTTTGTTCCCAAAAACAATAAGAAAAACACATACAACGAAGTAAGGAAGAGGTCACTTAAGCACATATAGTGCACCACACTTCATCAGTTTACTAGCCCTGGTTGATAATTTATGTTAGCAATTTAGGACGCTAAATTGAATACACATTTTAGACTTACTCTAATAAACTCTTCCAAAATATCATTATGATGAATAAGGCATAACTGTGGTATTGTAGGTTTTAGTTGCTTGTTTACACTAAGTGGCATAGCCATTCTTACTCTTACAAAGCTCTTCCAAAATATCATAACAATGAGTAAGAAATAGCTATGGTGTCTTAGATTTTAATTGTATTTTCTTTCAGTTTTACGTTTATGTTCAATTGCATTGGATAATACAGCCAGGACTGTTTTACAAACTCTTCCAAAATATCATTCATCATAAACAAGATGGGTTGTAGAATTCCATAGACTAGTTGCATGTTAATTTAGTTAGAGCACTCCAGAGGTAGATTACATTTAGTTCAGCTCTGTCATTTCATTTCATTTTTAAGTTTGATAGAAGATCCTCATTGCATTAAAATTAATCTTTTTTCACAAGATCTTCCAACAAATCTCGAACTAAATGAATCGGATTAAGTTGTAATGTCTTGAGTTACATTTCATGTTCATTTGCAAGCTAGGATATCCATGGATTAAAATATTTTGTTCCCAAAAACAATAAGAAAAACACATACAACGAAGTAAGGAAGAGGTCACTTAAGCACATATAGTGCACCACACTTCATCAGTTTACTAGCCCTGGTTGATAATTTATGTTAGAAATTTAGGACGTTAAATTGACTACACAACAGTATTACAACCCTTCAGGTCAACTCGTGCAGCCTCTTCCTAGAGTCCAACCGGGGCAACCTCAAGGACTCACAGGTCAACCAGGGTACCAACTCGGGCCGGTATACGGTCCTGGGGGGCAAGTCCAACCTTCACAACCCATGCAACCTCAGTATTCTATTGCTCCAAATGTTGCACATCAGCCAGGTCCATTTTATGGTCCTGTTGCAGGTCAAACCGGTTACCAGCCACCACCTGGCTCCATTCCCCCACTAGGCCAACCGGTCCATCCGGCACAACCCGGTGTTCCACCACCAGGCCAACCGGCCCATTCGGTACAACCTGGTGCTCCTCAATAGCCAAGTCAACCTGCACAACCGACCCCACCTATTCAGCCAGGTTAGCCTGTCCAACCAGGCCAGCCTGCACACTCTATCAACCCTGCCCAACAGCTGATTTATTCGATGCCACAACCGAATCAACCGGTGCACCCTAATTATCAGGCTCAGCAGGGTCCCACCTATCAGCAGCCCGCGCAACCTCAAGGCGGTTATTACCCTCACGGTCAATCTCTACCAACTTATAATCCGCCCCAAGGTTCCCATTATTACACTCAACAACCTTGCTACACCTATACTCAGCAGCCAAATCCACAGGCTGCCCAAACGGGGCTGACATACAATCAGGGTCCATACTCTGGTTATCAACCCCCGTACACTTGTTACCAGCAACTGAATCAGGCTGGCTATACACCCTATACCCCCTACGGTCAAAATCTTGCTGGACAGAACCCATGGGGGCAAGGATATTCTCAACCAGCGTGGAGTACAGGTACCGGTCCTTATCAAGGGCCTGGCATGCCGTTCAATCTACAATTGTCGTTCTTGGCTACTTTGGAGTTACCAGACGTTTCTAAACTAACCAATGATCCAATTCTGCATAATCCTTATTGGCCTCCAGTCCCAACCAAGGTACCTGGCGATTGCCCAAAGTTTGAAGGTAAAGCTGGTGAAGACCCCCAAGCTCACGTAATGACTTACCATTTGTGGTGTTCGTCCAATTCTTGGGTTGATGATTCGATTCGTCTACGTCTCTTCCAGCGCACTCTCACCGGTGCTGCTGCTAAGTGGTATAATGAACTACCCCGTGGCATCTTTCAAGATTTCAATACTTTAGCAATGGCTTTTCTCACCCACTTTCAGTTACCGGTTCGCTATGAAGCCGGGACGCATCTCCTGACTTCGTTGAAGCAGGATAAAGCCACCCACATATTTGATCATATTCATGAGTGGCGACATCGTCGTAGGCTGATCAAGTTTGATATACCTGGTCAACTACTAACTCATTGGTTCACCACGTCCTTCGTTAACAAAATCGCCCAAGATATTGCTATGGGGGCATGTGTGACTAAAGAACAAGCCATAGCGCGTGCCCAGTATCTTGATCTAGTAACTCTCAGTCCGGCACGCTGTATGATATTTTGACTGATGCTCCACACCCAGGAACCTCTAAAGCTCCACCTACCTTGGCGGTGGATGGTGTTATTGGTTCCGTGTCTCAAAATTCTCGGAAATCTTCGAATGGGAAGCAAAAGTCCAATTCGTCCAATAATTCTGCTCTTCCCACCCCTCCAGATTCTAGAAAAACTGCGAAGGTTAATGCCATTCAGACTAATCCTATGGAAAAAGCCTCCAAAGGGAAAAAGAAGGGCAAAGGAAAATCCAAACCCGACGCCCCAAAGTCATAGTCTTCTAAACCTCATATTGATGACGGTTCCCAACGTAAACCGAAGTACCCCTGCCTTATTTGTGAAGGAGATAATTATACCAAGGATTGTCCCAGACGATATGAAATTAGTCAACTTCTCAAAGGCTCTAAAGGGACTCTGGCAGTTCTTAAAGAACCGTTTCCGACTCAATAGACCCAGATGGTTGAACAACCGTCACCATCTGCACCATTTGGGTCCCAGGTCTTTATGATGAATGGTGTTGCACTTGTTTCAATTGCTACGCGTTCGAAGGATTACGCTGGATCGCGTCAGGCAGCTGGAAAGGAAGTTGTGGATGGCCCACCTCCTCCACCTGTCTCTGGTTCTTTCGAAATTGAGAATCCTACTGCTGAACCTGTTGTGAGGCCACCCTCTAAAGGTGTTCTACGAAGGTCTTCCTACAATCCAAATGCCCGTGTCGTTCAGCACTACAGTATTGTTGAGGATTTGGCTCAGGCGCCTTCTGCTATGTCCGCATTGGAAGTCCTTCAAATTTTCCCTTCGCGACGGAAAGCCCTGTTGTCTGCAATCGGTGGAATCAATCCCGCCGATTCTAGTCTTCTCACCTTCGACTTAGAAAACTTTACCCCCCGACTTCCGCATCAAATTGCTCTTGTTATTCAAGTCGGGATAAACGGTCTTAATATCCATAGGGCCGTTGTGGATGAGGGTGCTTCTACCTGTGTCATGTCATCCACCTGCTGGAAGGCCATTGGCTCTCCAACTCTTTCATCATCTCCCAATGCCTTAGAGGCATTCGATGGTCAGGAATCTAAACCCCTGGGTGTTCTCGAGAGTTTGCCAATTACGTTATAGGGGAAGACAGTCAATGTAGAAGTAGAAGTGGTTGACGCCAAGATTAACTATAATCTGCTTCTCGGCCACAGTTGGACTCACGCTATGCTATGCGTGACATCCATCCTCTTTCAACTTCTTAAGTTCCCTCATGAGGGAAAAATTGTTACTGTGGATCAGTTGTCTTTCTTCACCTCCACCTCTGAGAACAACGTTCCTTACGTGGATAAGATCCCTAATCCCCCTGACAGTGTAGGACCCGGTCTCTTCAAGGACCCTATCCTCATGGGTATTTTTCCCGCGCCACCACCACACACCGTTCATGTTAATATGATCTCTAGGTCTGACGACCCATGGATCATCCCTTTGCTTGAACAGGTGACCGATTTTGGAGAATCGATGCCCTTAACTCCAGTAGAGATTAATTACTGTGAAATCGTCGCCGCATCCGATCCTCCCCCCTCTCAACATGCTCCCTCGAGCATGGCTTTAGATATCTATTCTCAATCCCCCTGGCTCGGTGAGGCCGACTCGCCTGATCCTCTTAAAGAGACTTTTCCTTCTGACGAAGCCATTGTTGAAGCAATGTCTCTTGAGGAGCTGCCTTGGAGTGAAGGACATCATCGTTCCTCCTTCATGCCCAGCCTGGGGGAAATGTCAGAATGTCTAGAGCATTTTGCATCTCAGGTTCCTACTCTACCTCTTCAAACACTTATTTTGACACATGAGGTCCTTTCGGAGGGAAACCTGAGCAACATTACTTAAACCACTCCGATCGACATCTCCGTAAAACTGGGGATAGTTGAGAACATACATGTGGGAGTAACTTGTTCTCCTGATGAGATACGAGTTTATACTGATCTTTTCCAAGAATTCAGAGACGTGTTCACTTGGTCCTATGAGGAAATGCCTGGGATTGATCCCAGTATCGTAGTGCACAAGATTCCAACCTACCCCGGTGCGAAACCCGTGCGCCAACGCCTATGCCCAGTGCATCCTCGCAAAGCCACTGCCATTAAAGCAGAAGTTGAAAAACTTCTGAATGCGGGCTTCATTTACCCAATCCCCCTCACAGAATGGGTCTCAAACATCGTCCTTGTAGATAAGAAACAGGGCAATATAAGAGTCTGTGTTGATTACCGTGATATTAATCGCACCTGTCCTAAGGAAAACTACCCTACTCCCTTCATAGATCAAATCATTGACGAATGTGCTAGGAGTGAGATTTATTCCTTGATGGACGACTTTTCTGGGTATAATCAGATAAATATTTTACTTGCCGATCAACAAAAGACTGCATTCATTTGTCCGTGGGGTACCTTTGCTTATAAAAAGATCCCGTTCGGCTTGAAGAATGTTGGAGCTACTTTCCAGCGTGCTATGTCTTACGCATTCCACGACATACGCCATATCGTTTAGCCTTATCTGGACGATCTACCAGCTCATTCATCTCGACGAGAGGACCATCCTGAACACCTCCGCCAGATTTTCCTTCGTTGTCGACGCTATAATATCCGGCTCAACCCTCATAAATGAGTCTTTTGCGTGGATTCTGGCCGTATTTTGGGATTCATAGTCTCCAAGGACAGGATTCGCCTCAACCCTCTAAAACTTGAGGCTATTTTCAATCTCCCATCACCCTCCTCGTTATATCAATTGCAGAGTCTGCAGGGAAAAGCTAATTTCCTTCGACGCTTCATCCCGAACTACGCGGAAGTTGCCAAAGGTTTCACGCGTCTTTTAAAGGAGAACGTTCCCTTTCGTTGGGACGAGATTTCTCAACGATCCTTTGAGAAGCTAAAGATGTTACTTGTTAATGCTCCATTGCTTCATCCTCCAAACTATCACCGTGATTTCACTCTATATTTGGTCGCCGTGTTTAGCACCATAGCTATGGTTCTGGTGCAGGATGACGATGATAGAAATGAACACGTCGTTTATTATCTATCACGAAATCTTCTCGACATAGAAATGCGTTACGCTCACGTTGAGAAACTGGCGTTAGCCGCAGTACACACTGTGCAGCGATTTTTCCACTACATCCTGTTGCGTACAATAACCATGGTTTCAGATTGCAACCCCATGACATACATTCTATCTCGACAATTACTGGGGAAAAAATACTCCAAATAGATTGTTATCCTTCAGGAGTTCAACTTAGAGTTCACAACTGCTAAGTTGACCAAATCACTGGTTTTTGCAGATCTCATTTGCTCCCTCCCGACAGACTCCACCGCATCTCATTCCGAGGATCATATCCCAGACGAAAAACTCTTCCTTATCAGTACTCGCGACCCATGGTATGGCGACATCATAGTGTATCTTCAAACATCAACGTTCTGGTCTGAGTTGACCAAAGATGCCCGACGTTGGATTTGGCATCAGTCTCAACCCTACCGCATTGTAGGAGATACATTATACCGGGTTGGAGTGGATTCGGTGCTCCGTCGATGCTTAAACCTGGAAGAGGCTGAAAGAGTCTTGAATGACTGTCACAGTGGTGCCTGTGGCGGTCACATGTCTGGATATGCCACTGCCCAGAATATTTTGCGTGCAGGTTACTTCTGGCAGTCGATATTCAAAGACTGTATTGTTGCAGTCCGCAAATGCCATGCGTGTCAGGTTTTTCAGTGCAAGATGCGCACCCCACCTCTTCCTCTGCACCCTGTCATTACTGTCGGCCCTTTTGCAAAATGGGGCATAAATTTTATGACGTGTAACCCTCATTTGGCTGGGGGGCATGCATATATAATCATCGCTGTCGACTACTTCACTAAGTGGGCCGAAGCGATGCCTACACTATCTGCCGATGGTAAGACAGCTGCCCAGTTTATTTTCAACCACATTATCGCACGTTTCGGGATCCCTCAGGCCATTGTAACCGATCATGGCACTCACTTTTGAGATTATATGATGGCCGAGCTGACATCAAGATTGGGCTTACGACATGATAGCTCAACGCCATATTACCCCCAGGAAAATGGCCAGGTTGAGGCTGTGAACAAAGTTCTGGTCACAATGATTCAACGAACAGTTGGTATTCATAAGTCCAATTGGCACCTCAAATTGTTCTCAGCTCTATGGGCCTACCGGACGTCAGCAAAGAGTGCGACCAGATTCACACCATTCCAATTGGTGTATGGTCTGGAAGCAACTCTTCCGGTTGAGTGCGAAATTCCTTCCTTAAATTTGGCTTTGGAACTTTTGCCTGATAATTCTCCTGAAGAAGAGCATCTCTTGTATTTGGAACGGCTGGATGAAACCTGCCGCTTGGTTTCTTTAGTCATTAAGGCACAAAAGAAGCGGGTCAAAGCTCACGACCAAGCGCACGAAAAACTTGGAGCAGGAAAGTTCCAACCCATGTGGCATGGGCCCTACATAGTAAAACGAGTATTGAAAAATGGGGCTTGTGAGCTCATTGATTACGAAGGAGTTCCGTTGGCGCAGCCTAGAAATGGGTTGTACCTTAAAAAATGCTACGCTTGAAGTTATTTTTGGTATGGTGTGTGTACATAGGTGTGTATATTCATTTGTGTGCATGTGTGGTGTGGTGTGTGATGTAAGAATCTTTCTGTTGATCGGGTCTCCCTGATTGTGCAGATGTCTATTACTCTGTTTGTGGGTTTCGCGGATGGTGCCTCCCGCAGTACCAGGAATCTGTCCTCAGCAACCTGGGTAATCTACGATCCTGCTAGTGAATTGGTTAACCTGCAAGGTGTGTGTCTGGGTCCTGCTACAAATAATATTTCGAAATATAGTGCCATATTGGAATTATTAACCGAGGTTGTGGACCTTGGCATTCATGAATTAATTTTGTATCTAGACTCACAACTTGTAGTATTACAGCTTAATGGTCACTATTCAGTTAGAAACCCATCCATTTTACGTCTGTATCTGCGTATTCATTTACTGGAAAGGAATTTTGATTATATCACATATCAACATATACCCAGGCATATGAATACATTAACAGATGCAGTAGCTAATTTGGTTTTAGATAGACATTTGCGCAATTTATAAACAAAAACATCATCGCATGTAAAGAGATCCATCCAGAAATAGGTATATATATATATATATATGTGTGTGTGTGTCGAAATGTTTACATAGTGTGCATCACATAAAAATCAAAAAGTATACATGTTCGTCTTAATACAGCCGGAGACGACATGTCTCTCAAAAAATATGCAGGAAAAACCCTAGATTTCTAATCTGCATGGTGCTCGTGGTAGCACGCCACCACGCGCACTAAGCGTCTCAGTAGTCGGTGGAGGTGACTAGGCACCCCCACAGTGTCGCTGGTATGCTAGCAGAACATCTGCTAGCCGTGCATAGTTCGGGATTCCCCGAGCAATGCCCTCCAAGTCCTGGATTAGTTTGCCACCTTCTCCACCCTCAGCCTGAGGGTCATGTTCGACATGGGTTCTCCGTGCAATGGGCGACATGCCTGCGGGCCTCTCTGGGCCGACATCTGTATACACATATAACTGTCATTAAAATGAACAAGTATTACCCAAAAAAATCATAAATATGAAAAATCAAAAAGAGTATCATACACAACTCCTCATCCCAATCCTCCCCCTCCGGGAGTGGAAGATCGGGATGTCCGATGAAATCGGTCCCAGCATAGGGCTAATCCTCGACCACGATCAGCTATCGCCGTAACCACCCAAAGAACTCCGGCCTCCAGGACATCTGTTGGCCCCCTCCTGATCTGAGCATAAGTACTGCTCAGCGAGCCATCCTCGGCTCTCTCGGTATCGGCTCGACAGCTATGGCCCCTTGGCCCTGGAAAATGGGTAGTCGTTCCAGGATGAACGACACCAAAATGGAACCGTAGCCAAACTGCTTTAGTTTGACTTGCTTGCATCTTGTCAGCTGCCTCTTGATATTTCTCGTCACTGCAGTGGCCCAATCGAACAATGTGGGGTTCATACACTCGGAGGCTAGTATGAGTTGGGCTTTGGTCACCTCATGTGGAGCTTGCGATCCCATAGCTTGTGTAATGGTGTGTAGCAC
Organism: Pinus albicaulis; assembly: GCA_034641835.2. NCBI lineage: Eukaryota > Viridiplantae > Streptophyta > Pinopsida > Pinales > Pinaceae > Pinus > Pinus albicaulis. The sequence goes on along the minus strand of CM076584.1, from coordinate 31,149,834 downwards.
TACTCTGAGTGCTAGATCACAGACAGTGTGGATGTCCACCTTCCCGCTTCCGGATCCGGTTCGTGCCCCCGGGCACACCCTCACCATTACTTGCTCCATCTTTTCCCCGGAAGGTCTGTTGCCTATCAAGATGGGTACTGGGCCTCTGCGCGATAACCGGTGATAAAATACACGTCGGAAACCTCAAGTTTCAACACTTGGTCCCGAAGTTTAAATACTTCCTCATTTTCATCCCATATGCTGACCAAGTACTGTAGCAGCTCAGGTTGAGCTCGTAAACATGGAGTAAGGAAGAATTTTTTGAGTCCACAGTTCTTCAGTGCATTCATACAGGCTTCGTTTTCCATAGCCATTTCATCCTCCTCCCCATGTTCCCTCTCCTTCCATTCAATAACCATTGTGCTTGGTTACCTACATCAACATGATCAAAAACCCTTGCTAGATCTCTGTCATGCTTGAAAATCCATATGGATGGCTCACTGTTTAAAAAATTAAAGTGGAAGATTATGTTGCACCATTGGCGCGACCCCTTTGTGAGGAAAAGTCCACTGGCGCGGGTCCGTGCCCGATACCCGCGCCAATGGCGGAGCCCTAAAATTTTAAAATGTCTCCTCCAGAGATCGACTGTGCAATGAAAACTCATAAAAAATGGATTAAAATGGAGCTTAAGGGAACACCTTTTACCTGGAACAAACGAGGAGCTGAATGACGTCCCGGAACAGTCGCAATCACCGCCGCAAGTTTGCACACAAACGGACCACTGTTGCTCTCCAAGTAAGGTAAAAAGTAAAAGTAAATTTGTTTGACCATTTGAAGCCTATTTATAAATTTTTGAATAAAAATTAGGTTTTAAATGTCATTTTTCTCAATATTTTAATATATTTTGTCGAAAATGGATTTTACACTTGCCTTTCTGTGTAGCGACGTGTTTTTATGCGACTTGAACGGTGATACAAGTTGTGTTTTATACTTTTTCGGACTCGGTAAAAGAAAGAAAAAGTCATTTTGGAGTCATCTTTCAGCTCTTTTCTGACTCTCCAAACATGAAAAGATTGTCGAGTCCCTTATCGTTTCGATCTCGTTAAAGTGGTCATGAAACAACATCTACCCAGTATACGTTTACCCCTTTTTCAGGCTAGGATAGATTATTTACGAAAAAGGAATACCCTAGCCTATCGCGACTAGGAGGTTTTCTTAGATATTGTTTTCTACCTTTTTGGGTTTGAGGAACTATTTACGAAAAGGGACCGTTGGAGTTTACTTTTCCGCTGTCTTTTCAAACTCTCTAAACATGAAAATATGTCGAGTTCTTCCTTTGTCAGACTCGTTAAACCCTAATGACATTGGATTCAGTCGTAATGACGATATTCAAGTTCCTCCTTCCTAGGGCTCATTAAATGTACTAGGATGGACTTATATAGCAAGCATATGGTATCCTCTTCAAGCTTGTGTAAAAAATAAAGAGGTACTCGCCAGAAATGGTGGGGAAAATGGAACCAGCATCATTGTCGTGTCGGCAGTATGTCACTCTTGAACATGGCATTTTTCTGCATTCATGTCGGGTTGGGGACATCTCATCTCGTTTTCCACTTGCCTCCATGGGTTTGGGTGATCCCTTTTGGCCTCTCATCTGCTCTTTGCCTCGTCATCATGACCTCTGATCTTTTGATGTCAAATACTGCCAAATCCACTGCCGTGCCGCCTATATGTTCAAGAGAAGTTGACCTCTGCAAGTTTCAACCTTCCTCTGATTCTCATCTGATCCTGATTCACAAAGACATTATGTTCCTCTGTCTCGTGTCGATGATGTGGGAAACATTATGGCCCACCTTCGATCAAGGTCACTTACTGTTGACTTGAGCTCATTATCCAGGAAGCTGATCTAGAGACTCCCTTCTGGTACCTTGGAGCCTCCATGCCTCAATGGCAGGTTCTTCACGTTTAATGTGAGGTTTACATCACTGGACTCCGATCGAATGATTCTACGGGTGTTCGACGCCAGCTCATTGATTTACATGCCGTAGATTGTACCTATAGTACCTTGAGGACCATTGTCATTATTGGTGGTACCTCTCGCGTTTGTTAACAGCTTTCATCATTGGCTGGTAATCAGACGATGTTCTTGCATGTTCGACTTCAACTCACATATTCACATGCTTGAACTTGTACTCTGTTCGGGTCGAGATGGAGCGCAAAACCCTGGATTCCTGTTTATTATAATCCAGGCTGTGATTTTGTGGATTATTATGATTGGTTACATGACTCATTCATCGGATGGCTGCGACCATACCTAAGTCTATTTATCGATCCTCACTGGATGGCTGCACCCATACCACATATATATCATGTATTTGAGATATCAGTTGTACTTCTCTACATAGGTTTTCTGACGGCAGTGTTTTCGGTTGGACACGTTCTCGTAAAGCATTTCACCCCTCTCTCTCTTTCGGGCCTCATGCTTTAGGGGACATCTATTACACAGCAATTTGTCACCGTCCCTGCAATTACCCATCCCGCACATTGGAGGGCTTATTCCATGACCTGTGAGCAGTGACATAACCTGAAAACATTTTCATGGCATTCCCCTAAACATGGAATTTCATTCCCCTGAAGATATATCCTTGTGAAAAACCCTAAAAATAGTCTTTTCACCCTTGGCACGACTAGCTTGTGTTCTACCCGCGCCAATGGGGGAAATCCTTCAAAGAGGGTGCGCCAATTGGCACTCTGTCTCAGAGTCGCACTCGCACCAGGCTTAATAAAGGGTGTTTAAAAAAAAAAAATGGCAGAAGATTGACTTTAACCAACTCCTGAACTGGTCTCTAAATTGATTTGGGACGTTTGGCTCCGGATTTCCATGTAGAGGAAGTAGTTTGCCACCTCTCATGGAAGCTTCCTTGAGGATAGGGCCAATCCCATGATTGTAGGGATCCCAACTCCTCTTCTACCATCTATATAAGCTTGCCATTTCCCTTTGCAAGATAATCTCCAGTAGCCCTCATAGCCCAAAGAATGCTGCAAGAGCTTTGATATTCCTCATAGTGCCAAATCCATAGCAAGGAGATTGACGATCAAAGAGAGAGGCTTGTCCCCATTCCTGACAAGATTTACCGAAACGTATTCCGCTGACGACCCACCGAAGGAAGGTTCAGAGTCAAAGCCAGGTTGTATTTTCCTTTGTTGAATTAATGACAAGAGACTATTGGTTATGGTTCCACTCGTATTGTTCATTATGATCATGATTTGTGTCTTCTCTGACTGATACATAATTGCATATATCGGGTTTTATGCTTGTGTTTGTCGTGTTTCTTATGTGTGCAAGTGTTCGATCGCGGTGAGCGAAAGGATTGTGATCTGTTGGAGCAAGGAAACGAGAGTGTCATCTCCTCTACAAACAACAGCGTTGGACTTGAGGTAGGCCTTCTTCACGATTTGGTTTATTGCAATTAGGAACTTGCGCCATAGCGTGTTACGATTGTTGCTAGACCCGATCTAGGCTAGTAGGGATTGCCTCTGTCCGCAGAGGGGATTTACCTCCACAACAAATGCAAATGAGTGTCATGTTCAAGAGTGACATGCTGCCTTTGATAAATAATACAATACATGTTTACTTCCATTTTTCCCCACTATTTATAGCAAGTACCTATTTATTTTTTTTCACAAGATTTAAGACGATACCATATGCTTGTCATATAAGTTCACCCTTCGGATGAATCCATTCTAGTAAGTTTAACGAGCCCTAGGAATGAGTATCTAGGTCCCGTCATGGTGACAAGTCCTATGTCATTTAAGTTTTACAAGTCCAATGGAGGTGTAACTCGACCTATTTTTCATGTTCAAGGAGTTTAAAAAAAAGGCGGAAAATAAAACTCCCAAGGTCCCTTTTTGTAAATAGTCCCTCGAATCTGAAAAGTTAGAAAATGATATCCGAGAGAACCTCTTAGTCATGTTCGACTAAGGTATTCCTTTTTCGTAATTAATCTATCTCAGTCCGGAAAAGGGTTAAACTTATATGAGTAGACGTCAATTAATTTACTTTAACGAGCTTGAAATGACAAGTGCTCGACAATATTTTCATATCGTGAGAGCTATAAAAGAGATGAAATATGACTCCATGGGGTTCCATTTTCGTTTAATTTCACGAGTTCGAGAAAGAAATAAAATAAAACTCCTCATTCACCAATTACTATCGCCAATTCATAATTACTGGTTGCTGCACATGCGAATAAACGTCACTCCGATTGAGAAAAATATAAAGTTATAAGGAAAAAAATGAATTTTATATGGTAAAAATGATTTTAACAAGTTTATATAAACTCAAAACTAAAAAATAAATTTTACTTTTTACTATTTGTAAACGTGGAGAGCATTTTACCCAAAATTACCTTGAAATTTAGGCATAAAGTGCGACAAATCCAGAATACCATTCGACGAGTCGTTTGTTGCAAGTAGGAATTCTATCCTTCCTCTGCATTTTGGTTATATTTTCAGTGATCTGAGCCATATATTAGGTGTCTAGGGGAGTATTAAGAAATTAGGGCTCGTGGACGATCAACGCGAGATTCACCCATTGGGACTGCGATGTTCGCCCTGGGCCCAATAGGACCAGTGCGGACCAGTTCTCTTGCCAATTTATCTCCATGAAAGGTAATTAATCTTTATTTAATGATTTTTTGTAGGTAAAAAATGGCCATTGAGTGGAAATAAAGGGGCGATGAGGTAGAAGATCAACAAGTTTCACAAAACCCTCATTGCATAGGGGCACTTCATGACTGCGGATTGTTGAAGTTTTTCTGAACCCCTGGGATAAGAGCCCAGGTAGATCTATTGCAACATTTGATAAGGTGGTGGAATTTAGACTGCCAAGTGTTCATGTTAGGAGATCATAAATTGGTCATAAAGGTGTTTGATATCTATTTCATCACTGGTTTGTCCAAGAGAGGAAAATCAATTCAACTGTCTGGTTCTCGCCTTGGAGGAGAGAGTACATATATGCTCATAGCGAGACATTGGAGTGATGGATCCCGCAAAAAAAAGAGCGGGAAGATCGACATAAAGAATGTCATACAACATCCATTGAGAACCGTCAGATTCAAAATTAAAAAAAAATGAGTATAAGCAATTTTGGTTTCCTTATGGTAGGATTTTATTTTACCAATGTAGGAATAATTTTGCATTAAATAATGAAAATGGATCAAAATACACATATTCCATATAAAACAATTAAAAAAAAACCAATCTAATTATATTTTTCTCGAAATTTTGAAAATAAAGCATTTGCTTTATTATTAAATAAAAAGAAATATATATATATATATAAAGAAAAAAACATCAAAAACAAAAATTAAAAAAATTGTGAATAAAAACCTACATTACACATACATAAATAAATACAAATTATTTAAAAGAACAAAACCACACATTAAAACTCATTACATATAAAACAATAAACAAACGAGGGTTGAGAGCTATAAATAAGTGTTGGTCATTCTAAAATAGTGTGGAGTGTAAAAACTCTGGTAATCTTGAATAAGTATATATTATTATTGATAAAAGATGAGATGATTACAAGTGGGGATCACCAAGGTTTTAAGTACAGCCTTATGGTGTCCCTCGGCGAAGAGGCATGATCGTTGATCATGCCCTTCCACATTAATAAACCTAAGACAACCATATTTAACTAATAATTAATAAATTATACATAGCATTGCCCCTCTCTTAAAGATGCTTTGTCCTCAAAGCATACGTAAGGATGGACATTGTTGACGAACGCCTGGGTTTCTCGAGAGGCGGGCTCTTGCTTCCCACATTTTTAAAAGATCATGGAGCCTCTCCTCGAGCTCAATATTTTGGTGATGTGGATAGCAACAAGATTTGATATTGACAGGGTCGAGCCCTTTCTTGACTTCTATTGGATGTTTGTGTTCCCTATTAGGAGGTATTTTCATTGGCAGGTCTTGGAAGAGTTTTTTTTTGTGTCTGAACTATTCCTTGTACTTTTGGTGATTCTTCGTGGTTCCTTTTTATATTTAGAGGTAAGTTACCAACAATTATCGTCCGATGCAACTTCTCCTCATCATCAAACGCTTCCATCTTAAAAACCATATATGCTTCATCATCGAAGGCCTCAACAGCTTCTGGCGCTGTATCAGTGGCTTTGCATGTGTTTGTCTCTTCACATTTTTCTTTCAAATCTGGGAATGAAACATTTTGTTGTTTATAAGCATATGTATTTTCATGGTTTCTTTCATTTTCAATGACTATGTCTGTTGTTGCATCTGTGATAGCAGTCACGTTGAATTATTTATGTGGCTCCTTCACCAACATTGTTTCTTTTTCTGCCATTGGATTTTTATTTATATAAAAGTTCTCAATAACTTATGTTGCTGCATTACTGGCTTTATTAGTGGATTGAGTTGCATTTTCTTCTCTTGGTTTCTCATCTCTATAACTTTCATGGTTTATTTCAGAGTCTTTGCTTCTAGGTATTTCAACACTATAGCTTTCATGTGAGCTGATTTCCAATTCAACCTCATTTAATTGCTCTTTTTCAAACATGTTATATTCATGATTATGATCTGAATTAGTTGAATTGTTCAGTTGATTATGTTCAACATTCGGGAATATTGGTTTTTGTGTCTGACTTATCTTATCTATCTTATCATTTATCTTATCGAAGAGTTCTGTCATTTTTTTCATTGCTTCGTATGATTTTCTGTGGCCTTGTGATGATTTAGCCACATTTGTATTTCTATTTGATTTGTCATATCACGAAGCTTTTTTATATCGTTGGAGTTTCCTGCAGTTGTACCTTCAAGACCGACTAATATTTTTCCTAAGTCTTTGGAATTATTATTGATCTGTTTCTCAAGATCCAGTAATTTTTTTTGGAAATTGACCATTGACATTGATGACGTCATACTCCTCATACTCCTTGTAATTAGGGCTTATCCCTTTTTCCTTAAAAGCTTTGTCCTCAAAGCAGTATTTTTTTGACAATTTTCTTCACTTAAGATTTATCTTCTTTGGCATATGTCATTCACCACTGGTACCTTATCTTGTAATGTTGTCTTTGAAAATAGGTTTTTTTTTAATTAATTAATTAATTAATTAATAATTTATTTATTAATTAATTAAATTAATATTTTTTTTTTTGTTTTTTTGCTTTTTTGTTTTTTTTTAAATAATAATAATAATAATAATAATAATTTTATTATTTTAATCATATATATATGTGTGTGTGTGTGTGTGTGTGTGTGTGTGTGTGTGTGTGTGTGTATGTATATATATAATTATTTTGTTAACTTCTGAAAAGTCACGTTGATTTGAAAAGGGGGAATGGGGAGCAGCTGGGGAGGAAGGGTGTCGGGGAAGAGAGCGGATGGGGAGGAAGCATGTCGGGAAAGGGCGCGAAGGAAGAAGGGTGGGTGGAAGAGGGTGGAAAGGAACGTGCTGTGTGAGGGACGAGGGGAATGGCCGAGGGAGGCGAGCGAAGGGTGTCGGGGGAGGGCGGTGAGGAGAGGTGGGCCGAGGGCTATGTGAGGGGGTGTGCATGGGGTGCACGAGGGCAGAGTTAGGGGAAGCGATGGTGAGTGCAGGTGAGGGGGTGGGTTGGGGATGATTGATGAGGGTGGGGACTGCTGAGAGAAGAGGGGTGGCATATGCGGGTAGCGTAGGCGGGGGGAGAGCAGAGGGGTAGCGTAGGCAGTTAGGGAGAGCAGAGGGGTAGCATAGGCGAAATGGGGTGTATGCATAGGGGGTCGGGTAGCGTAGGGGGAATGGGTAGTGTAAGCGGAATGGATGGGAACGACGGAGTGGAGAGGGGGTAGCGTGTTGGGGTGGGTTTGCGTAGAGGGAGAGTGCGAGGGTGCGGGGTTAGGGAGGGTGTGTAGGGAGGAGAAAGGCGGTGGGGAGTGCAGCCGTGAGGGTGTTTGTAGATGAGGGAAGGAGGGTCAAGAGACCAAGGGGTGAGGGAGTGAAAAAAAACAACAAGGACGAGTCAAAAAGCGAGATAAATTTGCAAAAATATTTTTAAACAAATATCGTTTCCCATGAACCCCTGGTTTTTAGAAAATTCTGGAATTTTCTTGTAATTCTTTAATCTCTTTGATGATCACACAGATCCTAAAGAGCGTCTGCTTTGATACCAATGGAGTGTAAAAACTCTGGTAAACTTGAATAAGTATATATTATTATTGATAAAATATGAGATGATTACAAGTGGGGATCACCAAGGCTTTAAATACAGCCTTATGGTGTCCCTTGGCGAAGAGGCATGATCATTGATCATGCCCGTCCACATTAATAAACCTAAGAAAACTATATTAAACTAATAATTAACAAATTATACATAACATGGTGTATGCGGCATTGATAAAAGAGGTGAAGTATAGGCACAATCTCTAATCCAAGTCTCACGCTTCAACCTCAAATCGAACCTGCAAATAAAAATCAAAATACCATCCAAGCTCCAAGCTCCGATGTGATGGTTAAATTTTGGTTTAAGTTGATAATAAAATTCAGAAAATGGTTGTGTGTGGAATTATATGCAATAAATAAAAAATATTTGCATGGAATATACCAAGTGATTAGTGTGGAATGATAGTTGGAAAGTTAGTTTGTTGGGAAAAAATATTGGGGTTGACTTCAACCACTACTCCATTTTAAATGAAAATACAAGTTTTAAAATTTAAATAAAAAAAATTCCAGTTCATAACACAAGTTCAAGTTGTGTTCCAGTGGTAATTCATAGGAATTGTTTAGAGGAGGTCAAGAATTTGAATTCTTTGGTGGTCATTTTTCTTTTTCATGGGTACCTTTTTAGTCAAATATGGGCACCTATGTGACAACCTAATTATCCCACATGGCAGTTGCCTTGTCAGCCACCATATCATCACCCACTCAATTGTCACATCATTGCTGACTAAACCACCATGTCATCCTTGACCACTCAACTGCCACATCAACAGTACAATCATCTTCTAGTCAACTACCACATCAACATATTAGTCATTTTCCCAGTCAAAATGTGTATAATCCACGTGTCCACCTCCAGTTCCTTTCTGGTCAAATACAAGTTCCCACACGGTAGCCTAATTGGCCCACATGACAGTTGCATTTTCAATCACAACGTCATCACCCACTTAGTTCCCACGTCATTTCCAACTCAACTACCATGTTAGCCTTGATCAATCAATCGACACTTTATCAGTATGATCATCACCCATCCATCTATCACACTAGCATCCCAGTCAACATCCATCCATTCCACATGTCCACATTCGGTGCTGTCATGCGGCACCCCTGCACAACATTTTTGCTTATTTCCCAAAAACTCCAGATGGCCATAACTTTCTCATATGACATCTGTTTCATGTGATTAAAATATCTTTGGAAATGTATCAACAAGCTCTACATCATGAAAGCATTTTTATAAGCATTTGAGACTATAAAAAAGGGTTTTTTTGTTTGTTTGTTTGTTTGTTGTTGTTGTTTTTTTTTTTTTTTTTGTATCAATTAGAATTTGAAAATTCATTACATCATTAAAAACATATTTCTAATATGAATTTTCATTAATGTGGTTTTTGAATCATTCAAATCAGACATCAATCAAAGAAGTTATCAACAAAACACTGATGGGTAGTCTAAGATGCATCACTTCCCAACATGTAAAAAGTGCCTTTCATTTTTACATATCTTCTTGAATTTGTTTCCTTGGCACTATTTATAATTTTTTTTCATATATATTAGATGAGCGATATTGATCGCCTCTCTCCTTCGATCAAATTATGTTTTATTGCATGTTAGTGCTAATTTTTTGCAAGTTTCGAGACAATCAAAGAAGATCAATATATGCACAAGTGACTTTTAAAGAATAATTTCTATTCAAAAGAGCATGCCTCAATTTAATCATGAAGAAGTCAAGTTCATTCCATGTTAGATCACATCCATCATCCCATTGCTACCAAAATAAGCCTCTCAAAAGTCAATTATATCAATGTGTACACATTCATTTTCCCCCCTCTAAGCTTAACAATCCATCCAAGTTGAAGTCCAAATTTCCATATTCCTACCACTTTTAGATTAAGAATTGAAAATCATTTCCCCTTTTGCAAGTTTCATACTTTTCTTCCTCACCGACATTCGCCTCTAACCCATGAATAAAGTCATTCAACTCACTTACCATATTGAGTTACCTTTTTTTCCTCTTCCTTTTGCCAGATAAAACTTGCTTGATAGTGCAAATATTCCATCTATGGTCCTCTAAATCATTAATTTATACTCGTGTTACATGATATGGGATTCATTAAGGTCTCCATTCTAAAAAGTCTTGGCCCAACAACTTCAACACATTATCTAGGATCAAAACTACAGGTATTTTTAGTACCTTTAGGTTTTTCACGCCTTAATGGAAAGTTCTCTCACCAATAAATAGTGGGAATACATCAATAGTCCCTTGTTTATCAGATCTTCTAGCTGACTCAACTGCACCTCATTTATTCATACCTAGTAATATGTACCTGGGTGTATTGACTCTTGTTGACATCAATAGTGAGTAGTCGATTAATGACATTCGTCAATGACCGGTAATCCAATAATTTCTTTCTATGTTCGACATCAACCAAATTTATTCACATACATAAGAATTATGCCACGATGTGGATATGAATGAAGACTATATGGTTTCAATATCCTGAAATAGTGTTCCAATAAATCAACATTCAATTTTATAATTTAACACTAATAACTTAGTTCCAACAATAATAAGGTACAAAGGTTCCAATTTCAGATTTTACCCTCTATTCATACAACCAAAAAAAAGAATAAGTAGATCAGATTTTTTCACTTCACAATCCATGATCCAAAACTAATGACCAAGATCTCCCAAATGCATAACTTATTGGATTTTTAGGTAGGTGAAGGTATGTTGTTTTCTAATCTTTAATCACTAATTCATTGAATGCTAAAAGACATGTATTAGGATAATTTCCCATATGACATTTCTTTTTGCATTTTTTCCAAAGACAAAACAATGAAATCATTTCCACACAAAAACCAACACTTGCAATACTTGTGGCTTCCACACAAGAACCAACCACAAGAGCTACCACTTAGATATATTTCAAAGAAAAAAAACTCTCCATAATAGAAAGCTCTTGAGGAAATAGAAAAAAAGGCTACAAAGAATGAGATGATTTCAGTCCATGACAATCAATGCAAATTTGCATGAGGACATGCAACATCTTTTGCTGGGGGGAAATGTTTGGTCTCCAAAATGTCTTATTTTTCGCTCCTTTCTTTCATTTTCCTTCAATTTTTACCATATTCTGCAACTCCATAACCTTACATTAAGACCATTTTAATGATTATATATGGGTTTAGACTTATTATATGGGTTCCAACAAACTCATATTTTACCACTTAACCTGAAAATCAAATTTCCTCTTCTTAGACTCTCGAAAATTTGAGGAAGATTTGAGATCATTATTTAGGTACATTCAATGGAGAAGAATCATGAAAATTTTGATAAGATATCCTATCAAAGGTATTAGAGATTTATGAGAGTATTTGTAGAAATAATTATCTCATAATTTTAGAAAATTGGTTGTACCTACTAGAGATAAAAGTGGATATGAATTTATTATTTGCTTATCCTTTTCTCAAAGTAACTCATGTATAAACACTAGTGCTTTATCCATTTCAAGGATAGGAGGGGACAATGAATTTATAATTTGTAATCATAATACTTGGATAAATATATTTCCAGCTAGAATTTAATCATTTGAAGCTTGCTCCTATCTTATTTAACTTAATATATGTTGTTTTTTTAATTTTCAACTTCTAGTGTGCTTGTTGATCATTGGAGGGCCCCCCTTTGCTAAACATGTACTCTTTCCTTTTTTGTTCATAGTTGTAGATTTCAATCGCTTTCATAGACTATATTTCAATAATTTTCATAGAATAAATTTCAAATGCTTTAATAGATTAAAATTCCATGCTTTCATAGATTAAGTTTCCATGATTTCATAGATTAGGTTTACATGCTTTCATACGTTAATTTCCATGCTTTCATGGATTAGATTTACCTGCTTTCCTGGATTAATTTTCCAATGTCTTCCTAAATTAAATTTCCATTGATTTCTAGATTAAGATTTCTATTACTTTCATAGTTTATATTTTCATTTCTTTCGTAGATTAAATTTTCCTTTCATGTCAATTTACTTGATTTTATAGAATATAATATTCTTTCATGTCAATTTACATTTTATAAATTTAGATACTGAATCCTTGAATATATTTTGTCATGCACTTGGTAATTTTACAAACTCAGACTGATAATTTAACGTAATGGAATTTAAAGCATAATTAAATTGACCAAAACTTGTTGTTCACCTTTTAGGCCCATACTTTGAGTACATTCCCAACCTCGTGTCTACATGGTAATAATGGCTATATACTCCACTTGATTTAGATAATGAAAAATTCGACGATGTAGATGTTGTAACATATTTGAAGGAAATTTCACATCAATTCCATTCCCCGTGATAGAATTTAAACCTGTTCCTACTTAGATACCATCACTTACTTTTCAAGGAAAAATATTTCCTATTATAGGAAAGGCTAATTCTTACTCCTTCCATTGATTGAAACATTTTTCATACTCTTTATAGGATTCATGATCCAATCCATAAAATTACTTGAATATATATATAGATATATATATATATATATATATATATATATATATATATATATATATATATATATATATATATATATATAGATATATCTGTGTATGTATGTATGTTTTACACTTGTATCCAAAAAATTTGTTTCATTAATAAATTCCATATACCTTTAACAACGAGGGACTTTGAAAATGGTTCTATGTGTTTTAGTCCCTAAACACCCAAATCCTTTGTCTTATCCTTTTCTAACCTTCTGGCTAGATGAATCCCTTGAGTACCATGTTTGCCTCCCCATCATAAATTAAATGGGACTCTTATAAACCTTTTTAGTATACCTTTTGGGATCTATAATATAGAATGCCAATATATTACAAGTGCTTCAACAACGAACTTGACTAGAGTTATTCTTCCTCCTCTTAAGATCTCTATATTACAATAATGCTAAATTATTCTTTCTATTCTTTTAATAATTTAGCCCCAATATTTTTTGCCATTATTGTCTAGGTTCAATATGAAACCCAATTATTTTAGACCTCCTTGAAGGGAAATAGCTTAAAGGGAAGAAATAAACCTAGTCTTTGAATAACATACTCACTCAACCTGCTATAGTTGAAAGATAATTTTTTAGCATTAATATTCATCCCAACAACCTTGCAAAATGTGTTTAAGATCTCTTGGTATTTCTATCTTCTCCCTCATATCCATTAATGAATAACAATTCATCATTCACAAATAAAATGTGTGTTAGATTCATTGAATATATATTTAAGCCTTCTATAACCCTTTCATTCTAGCCTCTATAATTTACCTACTTAAACCTACCAATAAAAACAACAAATGGGATAAATCACATCCCTATCTTAGTCCTCTAGATGGCTTAACAAATTTTGAAGATGCCTTATTAATTAGAATATAAAATTTCACAGAAGAGACACATCTCATGATTCAATTTACGTAGAGAGATTAAAACCTACACAAATTAGAAATAACCTTAAATACATCTAGTTAGTTTTACCATGTCTTTAATGGGTCTAGTATTATAACCATCATTGTATTATTTTCCTCTTTATATAATGAATAATTTCTTTTGTAGTACCTATTTTCCTCATGAATATTTATTCCTTCTAGAAAATTAAATTGTTTTGATGAAATCGCTCTTAAAAATATATGTTTGATCCTTAATACTATAATTGTTGCTATAATTTTATTTATTCAATTACAATGAGGTTAACGCTTGAAATCATCAAAATATTAAAGTTTTTCCTTCTTAAGGTTGAGTGTAATAAAATTATAATTAAAAGTCACGTGTATCTTACTTGTTCTTCTAGCATCTTCAATCACCCTACTAAGATCCTCTTAAACCAAACCATAAAAACAAGGAAAAAAATCAATAGTCCAACTATATTGACTTGGGCTCTTATCTTTCTTGAAACTTCTTCAAGAAGGATTTCAAGTTCTTTATATATTTGCATATTGGTGAAAACCCTCATAGTCTCATTCCTTGTTTTGAGGCATATTTCCCAAATTTTCAATCTCCAATCTTCTTCTTTATTACCCAACAATCTCTTCACCTTACTGTCCAACTTAATCATTCTCAACTTTGCTTCTTCATTGAAAAATCATCTTTCATTTTCTTTGTGGATCATGCATATATCCTCCTCTACCTCTTTTAGTATCTTATATCTATATTTATATATTTTAGTAGCTCTATTTATCACTTTTGTCTTAATAATATTCATAGTTTATGTTAACTAAACACTCGCAGGTAGCCCCAAATTTCCATGAAAATGCATCCGCTTATTCTTAATACGATCTTAGAATTCTTGCACCTCCAACTAGATGGAGCTGAATTTGAAAGGATTATAATTCCAAATTTCCATTTTTAAAAAGTAAATTAGGGAACGATCAGAGCTTCCTCCACAATTAACACAAGACCTTCATGTATCCATCTTGTCTATAATCCCATTAGATAAGAAGGATCTCTATGTCCTTTTAGATACACTTTCATTTTTTATTTTGTCAATTCTCCATGTTGGAGATTTATTAACTCGTTAGACACCATTACGATAAATATCTCAAAGATGTATCCAAAAAATTCCCCTAAATTTTCAATTTTAGGTGTGGGACCCCAATTCCCTATGCTTCTCCAAGCCTAAGCTTATATTCCCACCAATAATAACAAAATCATCCTATAAAACATTAAAACCAAAAAAACATTTCGTATACCTTTGTCTATCTTCATATGCCCCATAGATATTAAGAAAAAAAAATGGCAATGCCCAATTCCTTTGTCTCAAAAGAAGTGCACAACCCTTATACAAATTAAAAGTAATTTCTTAGTACTACAAATGTTACCATTCTAGTGACCATTCCTCTTGACACATTATCTACATCTAAGTACTACAAATGTTACCATTCTAGTGACCATTCCTCTTGACACATTATCTACATCTAAGGCCTCAATCTCCCATTGTTTTAAGCACAATTTTAATATCCTCATGGTCTTGCCCCATACATCACTAGACCCTCCCCCCCACATAGATTCTTGAAGAAAGACGGTCATTGGCTTCTCTAACTAAAGAAGGCTAGAGTGGAGAAGTTTTTTGAAGGGTTGGAAAACCCTCTTATATTCAGAGATATAACTTTCATTTTCCAACTTTCATGGGGGGGTTGACTTGCTTTAAGAACACATGCTATTTTCCTTTGCCTTATTTGCAAGATATTTTTCTAGGCGTTATATTCAAAGCTATTTATATATGAGACTTTCTTCCCACAAACATGTGTTAAGAAGCCCTAATATCATAAATTCCCCAACCCTCCCATTGTGTGACATCCCAATACCTCTTCACCATTTAGAGACCATTAATAATAATGCTTGATAATTTTTGGAATCCTTATGAGTCTTTAGATGAATTTGAAGTTTTCCTTTTTCAATAAGAATTTGTTGGAGGGAGGGATATATAAGAAGTGTTTTAAAAAATATGTATATTATATCCCCATCCTTAAGAGATCCCCATGGTTCCCTTAGTAATTGGTGGCAAATTCGTAAGAGATTTACCAAAAATCCCAAAACCCACGTCATTGTTAACAATAGTATTAGGAAATTAAGTAGGTATATCATCAAATGACATACCTTTGGTGCTGACATCCTCCTTTCCTTGAAATATAGTCACTACCTTTGGCCTCATTTTCTCCTCCTTTGATGAATGAGGATCTTCCTTTGTCATGATAATTGATGTGATCAATATTGTTATCCTAGGTTCCTTGTTATTGGTAGCCTATGGTCCAACATTTCATTGTTCATTTATTCTGATTGAGGTCCATCTAGCTTAGTTCCACTACTAATTACTTGCCTTATGGTTTCCTCCACTAGTGTCTAAACGAATTCCTTTGGCTCAATAAATGTTATGGCTAGGATTGGATTCTTTAAGTTTGTGCTAATATAGTCCCAAGGATTTAGATTATCTTTATGCTTTTCTTCTAACTAGGATCCCTCCAATAAAATTCCAACTACTTTCTCCCTTTTATTATCATGCTTTTGTCTCTGTTAGGGTCCTATAATAATAGGGATCATAATTTTGAATTGACTATGTTAAGTCTTGTAATATTGTACATACCTTTGATTTCCACAAATTTTTTCCATATTAAAAAAATAAAAGAGGGTATGTCCTAAAAGAATAATCAAAGTACCAAAAGAAATAAAGATAAAAAAAGATATAAAATATGAACCCCACAAAAAGAAGCAAAAATAAATTATGAAAGTGTTGCACATTCAAATTCCACTACTCTTAGTTTACTTCACTTTTGCAAATAAATTGTGTGCAACTTGTTCAAAATGCCACAATTCATGATGATCATATAGTCTAATATTGATCATTCATGCCTTTAAATTTCATGTTATGATAGTTAGTGAATAAAAATCTAGCCAAACCATTTAATTCTTCGCAGATCAGTAGTTAGGTAGAGAATAAAATGAGCTCTTAAGTTTAATATGAGCCATTGGAAGATATAAGGTTAGAAATAAGTTATTTTTCTTATCAAAAGAAAATAAAGGGGTCAGCAATCTCAAATTCACCCAATAAAGGAAATAAAAAATGTTAGGATGAATAAAAGGGAAGGTTGAGTACTTTTTCAAAGATTATATAAGCGTCATTATGCTTATCCATGATCAATAACATTTTCTAAACACCTTCCCCTTATCCTAATCCCTTTTTCCTCTCTTGGAAACCATTTCCCCTTATCTTAACTCTTTTCCCTTGAAAAATACCCCTTTCTCCCCTTTAAATAGAGCTTTCTGTTTTCATAAAACACAAAACCCACTTTTCAATAGTCCAGAGCGCGAAATATTAAATTGGACCCCCCTTTTTGACTTAACCCCTCCTTCTAATATATTTCTTAACATCCCGCTTAATATATTTCATAAACCCCCCGCTACCATTTTTACAACTCCGCATATATTTTCCTCGACCCACTTTAATTTAAACCCTCCACTTATCAAATAATCGACCCCACCTCTCTTTGAAAAAGCCCGCGACTCATCTTACCGCCCGATCACCATTGATCAGATTTGACGCTCAATAAACCAATTCGCACTCCCTGTTATTAAAAGTTTAAAAAAAGGGGGGGGGGGGGTGCGAAATTGGTGGTTTTATCCACCAGCTCCCCTACCATGCGACGCTACCACATTCTATCGCACCCCCCATTCCCAAACCACCAAACCATATTTCGGCGTGTGATAAACCACCGCAATAAACCACTCGAATTTCAAAAAATAATAAACAAACCCACCTCAGCACCATGTGATAAAGTCTCATTTTTCAAAAATAATAAAACTTTTCCCTATACCCTTATTTCATTATCTTTGTTTATTTTCGAAAATACTAAAAGCCATTTCTGACCAAGATTGAAGCCCCCGCTGCTACCAGGACCCTTCTGCAAACAAAACTTCGGTACTCCAGGTAATTTTGAGTACCTATCACCACCAATTAAGCTTATTAAATCAACAATTGAACCAAATTGATGGCTTCCCAAAGCGTCCAAATCGTAAACCCTCTGCAACCACCCCTGGTAGATGTCAACCACACTCATTTGGTTGATAAGGACTTCAAAGTTAATGACACTGTGACTAATAGCAACCTTTAGAGCTCCATTGCTGGAGTCATGATAAATTTGATGATTACGCAGATGATATTCATCTGTGGGACTCTAACCTACCAAAGTATACCTTTCCACAGACCTATCAGTTCCCTAAACTCATCATACAGTGCCAACTTAGCTATTTTCCTAATGAAAGAGCCATAATCACCCCTGATCAAGAAATCCTATTTACTATCACTGCTCAATCAATTAACCAAATGCTGCAGATTTCATCACAACCAAAGGGAGTGCCTTTCTCCACTGAAACCCTTACTGAGCTTAACTTAAAGCTAGATTTCCCTAAAAGGTTTCAAATCTTTCATAATTTCCTCCCTCCATCAGTAGAAACTCCTATAAACAATCCTCCATACTCTTATACCTTGTTTTCTGAAAGAATCGGACAAATTGTGACCATGTTGTCCTGTATTTTAGGATATTTCACTAATGAACATGTAGATGAATCCATCTCGGGTTTCCTTTCTATATTTTGCCTAGGCCAGCCTCCAGCTACACTTTTCAACTTTGCCCAATTCCTGGAAGATGCCATGCATGATCAATTGATCAAACTTATAGAAGGAGCATTCAAATAATCCTTAGTATTGTTTCATTTTGTTATATATTTTCAATCAGAAAGGTTTGTAGTTAACCTACAAAAACTGGACATAGAGGGTAATGCCCAGTTAGTTATCTTTTGGACATCCTTGATCAGAAAGGATTCCACTGAATTTAGTTTCAAAGACTTCATTGATTCTTTTATATATCCAATAGTTAATATGCTTAGCAATAGCATTCAGCCTAGAATCAATGAAGAAATCAAAAAATTTCTACAGTTATCATATTAGAGCAAAACAGGAGATTGGAATTTATACCAGAATCATATAGAAATTAGAGTGTATGGAAGCCAACTAGTTGCATACAATCTTCCCAAATACCTCCCAATGAGGATATTTTCTTTAGAATACATCATACAAATCTTGAATTCTGATGAGATCAATTTCCTATAAGTTAAAAAGAAGACCCAATTCAAGATTAAAAACCAACTAGGGCCTTTTATATGTAACAATAGGAATTTTGGGAAGGAAGCAGAAAAATGTCTACAAGAGTTAAAGTTCAACAACAGTTCAAATGGTCATATGACCCTTTGGGTGTCATAAGTAAATTGAGAGTTAAGTTCAAAATCACCCCATTCATTCATGCATCAAAGCCTGAGATTGAAAAATATTCCAACCAGTCAAAGTAGTTGGAAAACACTTTACAAGAGGTGGAGAAGCAGCATGATACTAGTTCCATCCTGATTACTCCAGCCCCATAAGATAGAAATTAAAAAAGGGCTAGAGAAGAAGGTTCTTATTTAACAGAAACTACATCTGATATTAAATTCAAGCTCATGTAAAGAAAGAAAACAAATCTAAATCCAGTGATAGAGTAAGAAGAGACAGTTGAAACCCTTGAAAAAGATATTGTTATCAGGGATGATTCTCCTACAAATCATTCAAAAGAAACACCTCTGTCATCAACTTCCAGTGCACAAATCATTCAAAAGCAGAATAGTGCAGAGGTTTCATCATCCAGCAAGCCAGTTGAGAAATAAAAAGATATCATGGAGAAATAAAAAGAGGTAAAAATCAGAAATGAAGCATTAAAGGTTGTAACATATGCACAATACTGGAAGCAAACTCCTAGTGATCAGAATAGATTTCTTTCAACTTTTTACCTCAAAACAAGGAATATGCAAATGACATTTCTACAGCCAAAAGTGCAGGCCCCAAAAACATCAAAAGATTATAAAAAGACAAATTTTGAAGTTCTTGCCAAAGATGTACATCCAATTGACCAGATCGAATTTCACAAACATGCAGGAGAAATGATCTATTCAACCATGACACACAAAGCTCTAAGTGTCCAAAAGTTACAGAATTCTCTGGAAAATATAAAGTCACAGTTAAAGCTAGAAAGAGATTCATCATAAGAACATTATAACATGATAAGGTCACTTGAAGATTTGGTAATAGAATTTGGTTATAATCCAAAAGACATTAAAGCAACAAAAGAACTAATAAATAAGAAGAATGCAGACATAGCTGCACTGAAGAAACAACTAAAATTACCAACTACTGAGCATCCTCAAACCAAGGAGGTTATGGAAACAGATAACCAAAAGGATGAAATGATGAATCTAATCATTCAGTTGACATCTCAACTAAAAGAAATGGAGACAAAAATGGATAAACTGGTGCAGGAAAAACAAGCTAGCATGGAAGCAGTTCCCATTACTGCTTTTCCTATAGCATCTACAACAGCTCCAGTATCAACATCAGTTCCAATAAATATATCAGAAACAACATCAGTAATACCAACAACGCATCCCACTGATGAGGCCAACAAATTGATCAAAGCAATGGAAGATATTTCCACTCAAAATACAGAGATCAACAAGCTCAAGGAACAAGTAAAAATTTTAGAAGATGGAAAGAAATTAGCAGAAGTAATGCAACAAGAAGAAGTACAAAAAAAAAAATATTGACTGACATAATCCACAAGCTAGAAAAAGAGTTATCACTAAAAGAACCTTAGCTCAAGCAAAATAACAATTGTGGATGAATTTCGTTAACTCAGTTAATGATATTTGGCCTTATATACATATTATATTTGAGCATAATGACTTGATAAAGGCAACTGGTGATGCAATTCAGAAAGTCAGAGCCAACCTTCGAAAGAAACCAAAGGAAGCCTCTGAAATAATCAAATTCCTTAATTCCAAAAACAAGTATGAATTAGAAGAACTTGGGATAGCTGACAAAACAAAGACTATATTAGAGGCGAAGAAAGTGATTTACAAAAGAAATCTGATGATACAGCTTGAGGAGAAATGTCAAACCATGGAAATTGCAGTGAACAGGTTTTTCAATAAGTTTGATGTATTAAGACAGAAGGGTCTACCTAGTCCTCTGGTAATAAATGATAAACTAATGAGACAAGAGGATTATGACAATAATTTAAGGGAGGTAGCAAAGAAAATTCCAACAGTTCCTCATTGAAGGGCATTCCCATAGGCAAAGTGCCCTTTCAAATTTTAGAAAACTTTTTTTACCTCCAGCATGAGGTAAATCACCTTTTTGTAAATAAGCCTATGTTTCCCAAGTATACAGAGGCAGATGAGATTTATCACAGGATGATGAAGATCAAAATCTCAGATGAAGAAACCTTGGAGAAATGGTGTGATTTACTATAAAGGGTGAAAGAATGCACAGGTGAAAGGAACAGACAGTGTGAAAGAGCAGATAGGTGAAAGGAATAGACAACGTGAAAGAGAAGATAGATGAAAGAAAGATAGATGAAAGAAACAAACAATTAACAACAATCAAATAAATCGGGCCAGATTTCAGTCAGTTGAAAGGTGTCTCTATCTTTTTGCATAAAGATATTTTATTTTCCTTAAATAAATCCTAGTCAGTTGACAAGATATTTTTGTAATAATTTGTATAAAGACTTCATCATTTGAAGTATCAATGGTCGATTAGTGGATTTATGAAAATTTCTGTAGTTGACTGATCTATTACCTAAGGGTTATTTTACCATTTCGAGTTGATAGACAAGACAAGTAATAAAGAAAATTATTTACAGGAGTCATGTGTTGAGCTATCTCAGTGAAGTATAATTTCAATTGTTCATGTTCTTTTCTAAGTATTCCATAAACTCATATATGTTCTAAATTTGAATGTTATAACATGATTTTTACTGTAGAATTTGTTTAAACTTACACTCTTCTTTTAACTATTGTACATTTCTATGTTTTCTTCTGATATCTGGTTCAGAGAATTCTTAATTTCCCTCTGATCCTGATTGACTTCTTCATTCTTCTTCATTATCTGGTTTAAGGAATTCTCAATTGCTCCTTGATCCCGATTGAAAATCACTTCACCATTCAGCCTTGAGATCTGATATTGCTCACCTATAACACTTCCTTTATAATTTATTATGTTATATTGTCAAAGAATATTGACTCCATAGCCCAGTGGAAAATGGAAAAGCACCTATTCATATAAATCATTAATTCCATCAATCAATCAAAATCAATCCAATTTAAGCATACTTGACTAGCCTAAAATCTATTAAAAAAAAATAAAGTTAAATCATTAAGAGAGAGCCCTCTCTGATTTTAGGAAGGCTAGATCCTAATCTCCAAAAGTGGTTGATAGTTACTTCAGATATTTATTTTTGAAACCTAGAACAAACTTTGGGAAATTTCAAAGTGATAACATATTGGTGACCATACTGGGGAAATCAGTCCCTATTAAAATAAATATTAAAGGAAACAATTTTCCTCATTTTTTACTTAAGGTTTTAAGGAGTTGTTAAAAATTATCATTGAAAGTTAAAATTTTGGCTTCTAAAAGAACATGTTATACTAGGGCTCATCATGATCCACAACCTGCTACAATTTTTGATGATCCTGACAGAATTTTAAAAAAATCTAAAAAAGTAGAAGGTCTAGGAAGTAGTAGTCAGTTAATTAAAGCAAATTCAATTCCTAAGGAGTTATCAAGCATACATGATATTCAATTTGATTTATCATTTGAGAATTCTTTATTTCATACCAAATCTGAAAACTCAGTCCATGATATTGTAACAAACTCAAATTTTTTTCAATTTATTGAATCAAAGAAGGATACTATACAACTTGATTTACATCAACAGGTTCTAGATACTTTTGACAAACTTGATGTTTTAAATTCAAATTTGATAAAATATATAGACGAAGCCTATTTTCAATGGTCAGTTGAATTAACTGCCCTAACTTCTGCCACCGCTAAGCACTCTACAGTATCTTCAGAAACTGTAAATACAACTTTATTTAGTTCCACCTACCTATAATATCCACCATAGTTCATTCCACAAAACCATTCACACCTAAACTTCCTCTCCAACCTAACGTTTTAAGCTCATCTTCAAGCATTCCAAGTTTATCTTCAAGCACCACTACTTTACCTCCCAGTCAAGATAATTTCTTACCCATGGCAGCCAGATATGCCCCTTTGGCCTTACAGGCCCCTTTACATGCTATGCCACAAGATTACGAAAGTAAAAATTTTTAGTTTGATGGTACTGGTTAGTATACCGCTCAACAACATGTAAATAAAATGACAGATCATTTTGAATTACATGAAGTTGATGAGGTCGAAGTACAAATGAGATTATTTGCACAAACACTAGCAAGAGATGTTAAAAAGTGGTTCAAATATTTACCTGCTAACCATATTGA
Source organism: Pinus albicaulis (assembly GCA_034641835.2). NCBI lineage: Eukaryota > Viridiplantae > Streptophyta > Pinopsida > Pinales > Pinaceae > Pinus > Pinus albicaulis. The sequence continues at coordinate 31,126,746 of CM076584.1, read as the reverse complement.
TGATTTAGCTACTTTCCACCAATTGTTCATAAATAGATGGGAAAGAAAGAAAAACCCTCTCCAGATATTATCTGAATATGAGAACATTAGGATATCTCCTAATGAATCTATTCAGGATTACTGTATTAGGCTTAACAACATTTACAATGCAATTCTAGTGAATCTCAGACCTCCACCAGACTTGGCCCTGATTAAATTTCCAGATGGTTTTGATGTTGACATGTCCTACCAGTTAAGAGAAAGAAACCCTGCAACTTTAGAACAGATGCAGAGTGATGCAGTTAGTGTAGAGGCTAACTTACTAGCTAAAAGAGCAAGAATGAGGAATGAGAAGAGAGTGACCTTTAAGGAGGAACCATCCACTTCAGATATTAAGATAGATAGTTTAGCTAAAAATGTAGAAATACTAATGGATATACTGGAGAACATGGAAAGAAAACCTCAGTGGGAAAATCAACAAGGTCCCCAAATTAGAAACCTCAACTTTAGGAAAAATCCTAATACTGGTAAATCAAGAGAAGTTGTACCCGATCAATAGATTAGACCACCTTTCTAGGAAAATTATGTTGAAAGTTCACAACAGCATGAAGAAGACCAGGAAACCCAGATAAAATTAATGGGAGTAAACAATAAAGATGCCATTTTTATCATCCACGAAGAACAAGAGTTGTACATGTTATAGAAATTGCAATTAGAATCTGGAGAATCCTTTGACTACAAACAAGGCTATGAATATGCTATCTACGAAGTTCATAAACAGTATAGCCTTAGAAGCAAAAATAACACATAAGTTCCTATTAAGAAAACAATCCACGCCCAAACTAAGAAAACAATAGAAGCTCTTGTGACCAAAATTCTAAAAATTATCCCTAGAGAAACTTAGAAGGCTTCCAGCCCAAATATTGTAGACATCACATCAACTGCTACTCAAACTGTTCCAAACAATAAAGTTGAAATCAAAGCAGTTGACACATAAACTAAATTACCAAATGCTGATAAAGAAGACAAAATCACACAAACCACAATTGGTAAAGATGAAATCATTCAATTAGGTAAAAATTAAATGCCATTCAATATCAAAATTTAGATAGAAAAATTGAAAATACCAGTTCCTTTAACAGAGCTGGTGAAAAATGAATCATACAAAGCACAAATTACTGAAATGCTAAACATAGGGGAAGGTGAAGATGTTGTCAACCTAAATGATGATCAACCTGAGTTATTATTTGGTCCTGAAGTAAATGAAAAACATCAACAAGGGGGTGTCCCTCCATTCTACATTAGCTTAAATATTCATGATAAAATCTTACATAATGCTATGTTGGATTCAGGAGCATGTTATAACTTAATGCATAAAGCAGTCATGGAAAAATTAAACTTAGACATCACCAGACCCTACAAGGACCTGTTTTCCTTTGATTCTAGTCAAGTCAAATGCCTTGGCCTGATAAAATATCTGTGTGTAACTCTGGTCCAGTGCCCAGCAAAGGGTATTTTTATGGACATAGTAGTTGCTGGTATCCCTCCCAAATATGGTATGTTATTATCTCGCTCATGGGGAGAAAAATTACAGGGATCACTACAATTAGACATGTCATATGCAACCATTTCTATATTTGGTCAGTAAAGGAAGCTTTATAGAGAAACATTGATGAAATTCATGGTAAGTAGTGCAAACAAATCACAGAATTATCCTATCCATTCTATGCATTCTGATTTGGACTCATTTATCCTATGTAATTCAAACAATAACAAACATAAAATCATAGTTGTAGAATAAAAACACAAAGAAGTCGATAGTGAAAAGATAACACATGAATCTATGTGGTATTTATATTTTGATGGCTCTGTAAATAGATTAGGAGCAGGAGCTGGAGTATGGATCTAAAATTTAGAAAATGATCATTTAGAAGGACATGCTTTCAGATTAAATTTCAAATGCACTAATAACATGGAATAATATGAAGCATTAGTGCTAGGCCTTCAAATCGTAAGAAAAATTGGAGCTAAAAGAGTTTCCATCATGGGATACTCAGAAATCATTATAGAACATGTCAAGGGAGAGTACCCTTTTAATAACCCTAGACTTATCTGTTACAGAGAAACCATCCTAAACTTAATAATATGTTTTCTTGAGACTGACTTTGCTGTCATTCCAAGAAAGTAGAATATGCAAGCACATAGTTTGGCCACTTTTTCCAGCACATGCAGATTACCCTTTCAGCCAAATCATCAGTACACAGTTGAGATAAGACATAGGCCAATCATACTTGATAATTTGAAGTATTGGCAAATATTTTCACAAGACTCACAAATTTATGATTTTATGAATTCTAAAGGAGAATTTCACAACTGTAATATAGATACCGACTATACATTAGATTATACCATAAGTAATGAAATATATGTAAATGATGTAAATAAGATGGAACCAACTAAATTCACTAAAGTGGAAATAGAAAAATTAGACACAATAGAAATTGATGAATTAATCAATGATGAATTAGAAGTTTTAAATCTCAAAGACAACATTTTTCCTAAGGGATTAGCCCTGCTAGAAGACCTCTTTGACTCCAATGTTGTAGCTAGAAAACCTAAAATGGAGGCTCTAAGGTCAGATATAGAGGAATGCAACATAGGAACAGAAGAAAATCCCAAGCTTATCAAAATATCTAAGAAATTACCTCCAGCTAAAAAGCTGAAGTACATTAGCTTGTTTAAATAATTCCAAGACATATTTTCCTGGAGTTATAAAGACCTCAAGTCTTATGATACCAACATTATCTAGCATAAGATACCAATTAAAGAAAATCAGAAGCCCTTTAAACAAAATCTTAGAAGATTAACCCTGTTCTTATGCCATTAATAGAGAAATAAGTTTAAAGGATGTACGATGCTCAAATCATAACGCCTATCAGATATTCTGATTAGGTCTCTATTTTAGTCCCCACTAGAAAAAAAACATGAGAAATTAGACTCTGTGTTGATTTCAGAAACTTAAACAAAGTATCACTGAAGGATAACTATCCCCTCCCTAAAATGGATCACATTCTCGAGAGGGTAGTAGGTTCATCCAGAATTTCATTACTTGATGGATTTTCTGGATACAACCAAATCCTAGTCCAACCTGAAGATCAAGCAAAGACTACATTCACCACTCCATGGGGAACTTTCATGTATTTGAAAATTCCCTTTGGAATAATGAATGTTGGAGCAACATTCCAAAGATCTATGGACATAGCCTTTGAAAAGGAAATTCATGAATTTTTAGTCATTTACCTAGATGGCATCATAGTGTTTTCCAAATCAGATAATGAACATCTAGATCATTTGAGAAGAGTATTCATAAAATGCAGAGATTTTGGGATATCCTTATAATCCTAAAAAGTCACTTTTTGGATTAGAAGAACGAAAACTCATGGGACACATTATTTGAAAAGAGGGCATTAGAATTGATCCAACCAGAATAGAAGCGTCATGGTGGCATCCTATTAAATTGTTTATTAAAAGATGAAGCTAACAAATTCATGCAGGAATTTCATGCAGGAGACTGTGGATGACACCTATACTGGAAAACAACTTCTGACAAAATTTTGAGGGCATTTTTTTACTGGTCCACCCTTTTTGCAGATGTCCGAAAGTACGTGACCTCCTGTCACAAATGTTAGATATTTGAAGGAAAGAAGAAACTCTTACCATTACCCATCAAACCTATTTATGTAGAAATGCCATTTCAACAATGGGGTTTAGACTTCATTGGTGAAATTCACCCACCCTCCTCTGCACAACATAAATGGATATTGACAACCACTGATTACTTTACCAAGTGGATAGAAGCCATCCCTTCTAGATAAGCCATAGACTCTGTCATTATTTCATTTCTTGAGAACAACATCCTTTCAAGCTTTGGATGCCCACAAAAACTCATCACTGATAATGCTGTTGCCTTCAAATCTAAGAAAATGATAAATTTTTGTAACTGATACCATATCACCCTAGGCCATTCCACTGCCCATTACCCTCAAGGTAATGGACTAGCAGAATATTCAAACAAAAGCCTAGTCAATATCATTAAGAAGCTATTAGAAGATAACAAGAAAACCTGGAATAAAAGGTTGGTGAATGCCCTATGGGCAGACATACTAACTACAAAGAAATCTATTGGTACATCCCCCTATCAAATGGTATATGGGATGTATGCTTTTTTTCCATCTTCATTAGGAGTGTCAATAATGAAAATGATTCAAGAGCTGCAAGTAGAGCCAAATGGCATCCAAAGGAGGATAAATCAAACAATTCATTTATAGCAAACCAGGGAAGAAGTTTATATCAAATCCCAAGTAATTCAAGAAAAAATCAAAAATATCTTTAATAAGAAAACTAAAGCAGATGATTTCTTCATAGGTGATCAAGTACTAAAATGGGATTCCAGAAGGGAAGACAAAGGAAAACATGGGAAATTTTACTTTCTCTGGAAATTTCCATACATTATCTATGGTTACAGAGGCAATGATGAATTTTTCTTAAAAGATTTAGATGGAACCGATCTCCCAGGTGGACCAGTCAATGGTCGAATGTTGAAACACTATTTTTCACCAGATTAACCAGTAGTTCATTTGTTCTATTTTTACTCATTTTAAATACCATATCAAAGTTTATATTGGAGTGGATGATTATCTTCTAAAGTAAACCTGAAAAGAAAATCTTAAGATTTAAAATATATAACATCATATGTTTGAATAAAGGAGATCACAAAAATAAGTTACAAGGCAAGCACAGTCAAAGTTCCAAGGCCACTGATCAGAAAGTTCTTGAAATATCACAAGGAGATGCCATCCCCAAGTGGAGCCAGTGTTAGGGTCCTATAATAATAGGGATCATAATTTTGAATTGACTATGTTCAGTCTTGTAATATTGTACATACCTTTGCTTTCTGCAAATTTTTTCCATATTAAAAAATGAAAATAGGGTATGTCCTAAAAGAATAATCAAAGGACCAAAATAAATAAAGAACAAAAAGATATAAAATATGAACCCCACAAAAAGAACCAAAAATAAGTTTTGAAAGTGTTTCACATTCAAATGCCACTACTCTTATCTTACTTCACTTTTGCAAATAAATTGTATGCAGCTTGTTAAAAATGCCACAATTCATGATGATCATACAGTCTAATCTTGATCATTCATGCCTTTAAATTTAATGTTATGATAGTTAGTGAATAAAGATCTGACCAAACCATTTAAATCTTGGTAGATCAGTAGTTAGGTAGGGAATAAAATGAGCTCTTAAGTTTAATCTGATCCATTAGAAGATGTAAGGTTAGAAATAAGTTAGTTTTCTTATCAAAAGAAAATAAAAGGGTCAACAAGATCAAATGCACCCAATAAAGGAAATAAAAATGTTAGGATGAATAAAAGGGTAGGTTGAGTACTTTTTCAAAGATTATATAAGCCTCATTATGCTTATCCATGATCAAAAACAATTTCTAAACACCTTCCCCTTATCCTAATCCCTTTTCCCTCTCTTCGAAACCATTTCCCCTTATCCTAACTCTTTTCCACTACAAAAAACCCTTTTTTCCCCTTTAGATAAAGCTTTGTGTTTTCATAAAACACAAAACCCACTTTTCAATAGTCCAGAGCGCGAAGTATTAAAGTGGACCCCCCTTTTTGAATTAACCCCTCCTCCTAATATATTTCTTAACATCCAGCTTAATATATTTCATAAACCCCCCTCTATCATTTTTACAACTCCGCATTCATCGACCCACTTTAATTTAAACCCTCCGCTTATTAAATACCTGACCCCACCTCTCTTTGAAAAAGCCCGTGACTCTTCTTACCACCCGATCACCATTGATCAGATCTGACGCCCAATAAACCTTTTCGCACTCCCTGCTATTCGAAGTTTAAAATAGAGGGGGGGTGGGTGTGAAATGGGTGGTTTTATCTACCCGCTACCCTGCCGCGCGGCGCTACCACATTCTATTGCACCCCCCCATTTCCAAACCACCAAAAAATCTTTCGGCGTGCGATAAACCACTCAAATTTCAAAAAATAATAAACAAACCCACCCCCGTGCCATGCAATAAAGTATCATTTTTAAAAAATAATAAAACCTCTCCCTATACTGTTATTTAATTATCTATTTTTATTTGCGAAAAAAACCAAAAGCCATTTCTAACCAAGATTGAAATTGTCGCCGCTACCAGGACCCTTCTGCAACCAAAACTTCAGTACTCCAGGTAATTATGAGTACCTATCACCACAAATTAAGCTTATTAAATCAATTATTGAACCAAATCGATGGCTTCCCAAAGCTTCCAGATTGTAAAGCCTATGCAACCACCCCTGGTAGATGTCGACCACACTCCTTTGGTCAATAAGGACTTCAAAATAAATGACACTGTGACTGATAGCAACCTTTTAGAGCTCCATTTCTGGAGTCATGATAAATTTGTTGATCAGGCAGATGCTATTCATCCGTGGGACTCGAACTTGCCAAAGAATACCTTTCCACAGACCTATCAGTTCCCTGAACTCATCAGACAGTGCCAACTTAGCTATTTTCCTAATGAAAGAGCCATAGTCACCCCTGATAAAGAAATCCTATTTACTATCACTGCTCAATCAATTAATCAAATGCTATAGATTCCATCACAACCAGAGGGAGTGCCTTTCTCCATTGAAACCCTTACCGAGCTTTACTTAAAGCTATATTTCCCTAAAAGGTTTCAAATCTTTCAAACTTTCCTCCCTCCATCAGTAGAAACTCCTAAAAACAATCCTCCATACTCTGCTACCTTGTTTTCAGAAAGAACCGGACAAATTGTGACCATGTTGTCCTGTATTTTTGGATATTTCACTGATGAACATGTAGATGAATCCATCATGGGTTTTCTTTATATATTTTTCCCAGGCCAGCCTCCAACTACAATTTTCAACTTTTCCCAATTCCTGGCAGATGCCATGCATGATCAACTGATCAAACTGCAATAAGAAGGAGTACTCAAATACTCCTCAGTATTGTTTCATTTGTCGACGTTTCTGCAAATAACAACAACCACAGAAGTTTGAGAATCATTATTGTTTCATTTGTTTATATATTTTCAATCAGAAAGGTTTGCATTTAGCCTACAAAAACTGGACACAAAGGGTAATCCCCAGTCATTTATCTTTTGGACAACCTTGATAAGAAAGGATTCCACTGAATTCAATTTCAAAGAATTCATTGATTCTTTTTTATATCCAATAGTTAATATGATTTGCAATAGAATTCAACCTAGAATCAATGAAGAAATAAAAAAGGTTCCACAGTTATCAGATCAGAGCAAAATAGAAGACTGGTATTTATACTAGAATCATACAGAAATCAGAGTGTATGGAAGCCAACTAGTTGCATACAAGCTTCCCAAATACCTCCCAATGAGGATAATTGCTTTAGAATACATCAGACAGATCTTGAATTTTGATGAGATCAATTTCATTTCAACTAAAAATAAGACCCAATTCAAGATTAAAAACCAACTAGGGCCTTTTATATGCAAAAGTAGGAATGCTCGGAAGGAAGCAGAAAAATGTCTACAAGAGTTCAAGTTCAACAATAGTTTCAAATGTTCATATGACCCTTTGGGTGTCATAAGTAAATTGAGAGTTAAGTTCAAACTCACCCCATTCATTCATGAATCAAAGTTTGAGATTGAAAAATATTCCAACCAGTTAGAGTGGTTGGAAAACACTTTACAGGAGGTGGAGAATCAACTTCATACTAGTTCCATCCTGCTTACTCCAGCCCCACAAGATAGAAATTCAAAAAGGGCTAGAGAAGAAGGCTCCTATTCAGCATAAACCACATCTGATACTAAATTCAAGCTCGTGTACAGAAAGAAAACAAAGCTAAATCCAGTGATAGAGTAGGAAGAGACAATTGAAACCATTGAAACATATATTGTTATCAGGGATGATGATCCTACAACACATTCATAAGAAACACCTCTGCCATCAACTTCCAGTGCACAAATCATTCAAAAGAAGAATAGTGCAGAGGTTTCATCATCCAACAAATCAGAATAGAAGTATTCAAGGCTATAACATATGCACAATACTGGAAGCAAAATCCCAGTGATCAGAATAGATTTCTTTCAGCTTTTGACCTCAAAAAAAGGAAGATGCAAATGGAATTTCTACAGCCAAAAGTGCAGGCCCCAAAAACATCAGAATATTATAAAAATACAGCCTTTGAAGTTCTTGCCAAATATGTACATTCAATTGACCAGATTGAATTTCACAAATAGGCAGGAGAAATGATCTATTCAACCATGACACACAAAACTCTAAGTGTCCAAAAGTTACTGAATTCTCTGGAAAATATAAAGTCACAGCTAAATCTTGAAATATCTTCATCACAAGCAAAGGATGATAGGATAAAGTCACTTGAATATTTGGTAATAGAACTTGGTTATAATCCAAAAGACATTAAAGCAACAGAAGAGCTAATAAAGAAGAAGAATGTAGACATAGTTGCACTGAAGAAAAAGCTAAAATTACCAACTACTGAGCATCCACAAACCAATGAGGTTTTGGAACAAATAATCAAAAGGATGAAACGATGAATCTAATCATTTAGTTGACATCTCAACTAAAAGAAATGGAGACTGAAATGGATAAAATGGTGCAGGAAAAACAAGCCAGCATGGAAGCAGTTCCCATTACTGCTATTCCTATAGCATCTACAACAACTCCAGTATCAAAATCAATTCCAACAACTACATAAAAAACAACATAAATAATACCAACAACTCATCCCACTAATGAGGCCAGAAAATTGATCAAAGCAATGGAATATATGTCCATTCAGAATAAAAAGATCAACAAGCTCAAGGAATAAGTAAAAATTTTGGAAGATGGAAAGAAATTGGCAGAAGTAATGCATCAAGCAGAAGTACAAAAAACAAATAGATTGAATGACAGAATCCACAAGCTAGAAAAAGAGTTATCACTAAAAGAACCTTTAGCACAAGCAAAGCAACAATTGTGGGCCAATATCATTAACTCAGTTAATGATATTTTGCCTTCTATACAGATTATATTTGAGCAGAATGACTTGATAAAGGAAGCTGGAGATGCAATTCAGAAATTCAGAGCCAATCTTGGAAAGAAACCAGAGGAAGCCTCTGAAATAATCAAATTCCTTAATTCCAAAAACAAGTATGAATTAGAAGAACTTGGGATATCTAATAGAACAATGACTATCTTAAAGGTGAAGAAAGTGATTTCCAAAATAAATCTCATGATATAGCTTGAGGAGAAATGTCAAACCATGAAAATTGTAGTGAACAGGTATTTCAATAATTTTGATGTATTAAGACAGAAGGGTCTACCTAGTCCTCTAGTAATAAATTATAAAATAATGAGATAGGAGGATTATGAAAAGATGTTAAGGGAGGTAGCCAAAGAAAATTCCAACAGTTCCTCATTAAAGGGCATTCCCACATGCAAAGTGTTCTTTCAAATTTTAGAAAACTTCTTTTACCTCCAGCATGAGGTAAATCACATTTTTGTAAATAAGCCTACATTTTCCAAGTATACATAGGCAGATGCGATTTACTGCAGGATGATGAAGATCAAAATCCCAGATGAAGAAACCTGGGAGAAATGGTGTGATTTACTATAAAGGGTGAAAGAATGCACAAGTGAAAGAAACAGATAGCATGAAAGAGAAGACATGTGAACGGAACAGACAGTGTGAAAGAGCAGACAGATGAAAGAAACAAACTAGTAACAACAATCAAGTAAAACAGGGCCAAATTTCAGTCAGTTGAAATGTGTCTCTATATTTTTGCATAAAGATATTTTATTTTCCTCAAATAAATCCTAGTCAGTTTACAGGATATTTTTGTAATAATTTGTATAAATACTTCATCATTTCAAGTATTAATGGTCGATTAGTGGATTTCTGAACATTTCCGTAGCTGACTAATCTATTACCCGATGGTTATTGTACCATTTCCAGTTGACAGACATGACAAGTAATAAAGAAACTTCTTTACAAGATTCATGTGTTGAGCTATCTCAGTGAAGTATAATTTCAATTGTTCATGTTCTTTTCTAAGTATTCCATAAACTCATATGTGTTCTAAATTTGAATGTTATAACAGGATTTTTACTGCATAATTTGTTTAAACTTACACTCTTCTTTTAACTGTTGTACATTTCTATGTTTTCTTCTGATATCTGGTTCAAAGAATTCTTAATTGCCCTCTGATCCCGATTGACTTCTTCATCCTTCTTCATTATCTGGTTTAAGGAATTCTTAAATGCTCCTTGATCCCGATTGAAAATCACTTCACCATTTAGCTTTGAGATCTGATATTGCTCACTGATCCTGACCTGTAACACTTCCTTTATAATTTGATTATGTTATGTTTTCAAAGCATATTGACTCCATAGCCCAATGGAAAATGGAAAAGCAACTATTCATCTAAATCATTAATTCCACCAATCAATCAAAATGAATCCAAATTAAGCATACTTAACTAGCCTAAAATCTATTAAAAAAAACAAATTTAAATTATTAAAAGAGAGCCCTCTCTAAGTTTAAGAAGGATAGATCCTAATCTCCAAAAGTGGTTGATAGTTACCTCTGATATTTCTTTTTGACACCTAGAACCCTTTGGAAATTTCAGTGTGATAACAGTCTCCAAACCACCTTCATAAAATATTTTAAACAATGCTTAACCATGTTCCCCACTTCATGAAATCTCACACAGTAGAACTATATATTACAGTAATCTAAAACTTGATTCTTTTTTTGACCTATCAAAATATCAATAGACCCTACCAAACCCTCCTTTAGGGAATTTTTGACCAAAATTTTGGCTATATTTTTGTATGCTTTAGGTTTGTATGAATGGTCAATTAAAATGAACTTGCCCAATTTATTTTCCATTTGTGTGTAATGCTCCCTCCCACCCCCTTAAAGTGTTAGAGTTGTGGGAGGTGTCACACTTGAATTAACCCAACCTCCAAGGTCTACTATGAAGTTGGAGTTACAAAAATCCTCTTGTTCCAACTTCATTTAAACTCAAAACTAATACCACCATCGCATTCATCTCATCGAGAGATTTCCAAAGATATAACCTTTATTTCAATTCGACTCCCAGATTGAAAGTTATACTCATATGATGTTTGATAAAATTTCGCCACGTCAACAAGGGACAACCACGTGTGAACCACATGGCCCTGCCACATCACCTTGAGTAGGTCCTCAACACCTGTGGTCCCAATGTGGCACTCACATGGCGATATCTAAGCCTCTATGGCACTTGCCACCTCACCCCAAGTTAGTAGGACCCACCAAGCTACCACTGCATGTTATGCAACCAATTATAGTTATATTCGGTCCCAAGGGAAATTCACAGTTCATTCATTATCCATTACTGCCACAATCCTCGATCCCCCATATCACTGGATCACATATAACTTCATAGGCAATCCAGTCTCGGTCCCATCCAATATTTGCAAAAGTTCCTAACTCAAACTCTACCGGATATTCCAAATTCCGGATATAATCTCTGCTTGCAGGGAAGTCTAGCCTCACACCTATATTCCTCCAAGCAGGGTCCACCCCAGATAAACTACTATTTCTATGAAATGCAGTTTGAAAGCAATCCAACTTATTTCTAAATTGTACAAGCCTCCACCGCCATATGTCTAACATACTAGATGCTTCATCTGCTTCTGAGAAATATGATCTCCCTCATATGTTTATGCCCAAGTGGAGGGGTCCACACAGGATGTTGCACCTAACTAATTTACCATGGTAAATCCAGACTATGTCACCTCCAAGTCCTTTTTGACTTTGCACACGCGATGACTGGTTGGATGCTCGAATTTTTGGATGCATCTTCCAGCCCTATAAATATCCAACCACACTGCTTATCTGGATGTTATTGCTGCTAAGGAATTGAAAATACATCCTGCCTAGATACATGGTTCATCCAGGAACCATCTTGCCCTAGATGCAAATGCATATTTCTCCAAAAATTACAAAAAGGAAACTTTAAATATTTATACCATAATTTCCTTAAGAAAATTCATTGCCCAAAACACTAATTTTCTAGGAATGAAAACCCAAATCTAATCATTTACTATTCTAGGAATTTTACCATGACCATAGTAGGAGTAATGACTTTAATAGTCCTACCTTATACCAGATTCTGAGCATAAGTAATATTTGGCTTCAATAACCAAATTTCGCATGAAGATCACACATCATGCTTCCTTGGTGAAGCTCAAAATATCTCTCATTGTTCTTGAAACAAGTGCCTATAAGACCTACTAAGTTTTCATGCATTACACATCACCTGATTTAGCTCCTTATCCATTGAGGTAGTCTACAACCTTAAAATATGCATTGAACCATAAGATCCAATAACATATCAAATAAATGAACTCATATGTTATAATGGTTTAGCTTCGAGCAGCCATGCATATTCATATAAATAGCTCTGTATCTTATGAGGATATTAACAAACACATATATCCATAAGTTCAACATAGCTATGAGGGCATAAAGAGCAAAGCATTCACCATGAACATGTAAAGATCTCAACAACCTTCCACAGGTAGTGCTAATCCATACACTTACATATCATATATCAGACATTCTCATCATCCATAGTACAAATGGATACAAGTAAATATATACTTATATGTTTAACTTGAATGGTTAGCAATTGAAGGTGGGACTTAAACTCTCCACCTAACCATAGGCCAAGTATATTGCAATCTTTGTTCCAATTGACCACCCCTGAGTTAGATTTGGAGTCTGAGGCGTTATTTTCTCATGGGAACTTCACAGCAAGATTCAGTTAAACAAACAAGCAAGAGGAGAAGTCCATTGTCCAAGTGGATTATCAACTGCTCTCAGGAATCAAGCACCATAGTGACTCGTTGCCTCACCGAAATCCATCATAGGGATTCACCCAAGGCTCAGTTTAAGTATTTCTCAGTTCCAGGAGAATGAATTCACTACATAGGTGGTTTATCAACTAGATTTTCAAGGCAAGCATTGCAGGAGTCTAGAGCCTATTGTCCAAGTGGTTTATCAGCTTACTTGGAAAACACTAAGTGGTTTATCAACTACCTCAACCACATAAGCCTTTTCAATAAGCCACATAATGACCCACCTAGATTTCCTAGTGGTTTATCATACCATTTAGCAATCTCTACGTGGATTATCAATTTTCCAACAAGCACTTAGAGGTTTATTTGCTTACTGAGCAAGCACTAAGTGATTCAAATTTCCATCAAGCCTTTATTGGCCAATCAACAAAAGAACACAACACCGACCTCAACGAAATCACAGGGAACAATTTTTCAATCATAGAGCACCGAATTGAAACTTTTTCTTCTCCTGTTGCTACTACTCGAGTGCTTCCTTTCCTACACCTCCTCACGTTCAACTCACACTCTGTCATTGCATCGCTCTCCTATTGCATTATGCCTTGCATTCCATGTATTCTCTTTCCCATCCGCACTTTCGTGTTGACTTCTTTTCATCACATCCCATGAGAAAGGGGACATCATGGGCATCATCCTCTACTCAACTGCCCATATAGAAATTTCACTGCATGTTTTATTGAGGCCATTAATTTGTCATGGTGATGGGTAAAATGGAATTAAAAGAGGTGGTATGGTTTTAACACTTCACAAACAACCTCTCCTCCTCATATCTCTAAATTCACGTCCTCTCCTTCAACTCAGTGATCAATTGCATTTTTACATAATTTATATAGACAATTCACATAGTGACATTTACATGGGTGTAGGAAAAAGTGTTGTTAGATTGTGAAATAAACTTATCTATCTAGAACTCCAAGAAAGCTTTGGGAATTTGACCTGGACTAGGACATTTGAAATTGACTCAGTGTTGAGATCAAAATAGGCAGGCCAAGGCTTCAAGGGAAAGAGTGAAGAATCCCAAAATTAAAGTCCATTCAAATTTTATTTTCATCTTCAAGAAAACCCTAATCAACCTATGGGCATGATGTAGAATACCAATGTATAGCCTATGATTGGCCTTCATGTGAACAACATCTAGTTATTTAAAGAGTCCATTGATAATTGTACAACTTTCCAATCAATGTTTTTCCCATGAATTCCAACACCCATGCAATGCCTAGGTCATCATGGTAGGATCAACATATGCATGCTAGGGCTTCAAGGACAAGAATGAAGAATCCCAAAATTAAAATCCATTCAAAATTTTAATTTAATCTTCAAAAGAAAAACCTAACCAACACATGCGCGTAATGTACAATACCAATCCATACCCTATAATTGGCCTCCATGCCTACTACATCTAGTTATTTAAAGAGCCCATTAACAACCATACAACTTTGCAATCAACACTTTCCCCATGAATTCCAACATCCATGCAACCCCAACTTTGCAATCAACACTTTTCCCTTGAATTCCAACACCCATGCAACCCCTAAGTCCTTGCAACCATATTAAATCACTTCCTTATATGTAATAACTTTCCTATTTTCCTTCTCCTTCTGTCATTCTTTTTTCAGACCCAGTGCAGTGCCATAACCAAGTTGCTCCGCTCTAGGACCTCCACTTAATAACATTATATGCAGGTCAACCTCTACAAAGCTTTCACTATATCAATGGAGTACTACATTAATTGTGTGTTAGGAGTTCTAACCCTCCTTACATTCTTGAGCCTTTGAACGATTACCTGAAATCTCAAGAGGTAAAACCTTAACCTCCTATCCTACACCACATACACAATAGTTCATAAATGACTTTCAAAATTCTCAGCAGGTAAAACCTTAGCCTCCTATCCGAGAGCAGTTAGACAACAGTTGGGTTCAACGATGATGAATGGTGGACCTCAAATGGCATCGCTTGATCACTTTTAGTAAAGGTTGTTCTTTGGTTCTCCAAAACCTCTTTCTAAGGGAATCCAATATCATTGACAGATGACACATGCACATGCGTCCAACGAGATTTTTTTGCGATCCACCCCATAACTGGAGAGAATAGATTCATTTGTACCCACTTTGGGCTCTATTTCTGAAAGTCAACACGACCGCCTTCACTTTTTTTCGTAGGTTCGGGTTCCATCTGTATGACCAGATCTCCAAATACTCCGTAGGATTGTTGGAGTAGTCTACGTATTACAGATCAACATACTGCTGCAGAAAGCCTAAATAACCGTGGTTTTGGAAACCCTAAATCTGCTAAATCTCTCACATCCTTAATAAACAAAGTTACACAAGGAGATAAATGTTTCAAAGCTTATTCTGATATTTTTTTTGGGTAGATTTTGTCTAATCTTGTACGAATTTTTAGAATGGTAAGTTTGACTTCATAGTAAAAATCTGGAATCTCACAAACAAATCAAAATTCCATTGACTACACTCGTATTAAATTAGGGAATAGATTGCCCCTAAACTCTGCATGTACTACTAGAGTGTGTTACTGTCCTGCGACCTATTCATGGCCTCTACAGGTCAAAACCACCATGGATCCGTGCCAAAAGATAGATTTGATCAATATGGACTTTTCTGGCTCCAGATCTCTCTAATTCCCTCTCAGACTTAACGGGAATTAGCTCCTCCAAGGTTCATGAGGCTAGCTCCTCTGTTCTTCCTCTCTCTGGGTCACGGGCTAGACGGTAGACCACCTCCATTCAACAGATATTTGCAGACTACTTATCTGAAAATTCGGGTTATTTGTCAGCAATAAATCATAGGAATTTGGGTGGTTTTTTTTTTTTTTTAATAATATATATATATATATATTTTTAATTTTAAATTACAATCTGAATACTTAAATCTTGTTTTTATGATGAATAAATTCAACACCATAAAACTCAAAATCAAATCTTGAAACTATAGAAAATTTCTGTACCTCAGGAGCTCAACCTACAAGATCTATAACATGGATAGATATCATGTCAAATTGCTGCCTTCTGAGACATGTTACTCCAGAGTATGTTAAAAATCGTATATGCATCGATATTGCTATGGTAGCCTCATCGGTATATATATTCCTCTTCCTCTTCTTTCTTTGAACTTTTTCGTTGTTATTGGTTTTAGCTTGAAGTTATAATTTTATTTGGAAATTTTGGTAGGATTTTTTTTTTTTTTTAAATACAAGTTATAGTTGTTAAACTTTAAGATTTTAGATGTTTTAAAGATTTTTAATAATATTGAGTTTATTTCTATCATTAATAAAAAACAATTTAAACACACCAAATTAATTATCACCAAATTCAGGCAAAAATCTCTCATCCAAACAAAATTGTGAACTCAAAAGACAACGCAATATGGTAATTTAGATTCATACTATTGTTTTTGGGCTTTAAAGTCATGGGTTTCATTCTGCAGAAAACCCTTAAAAAAAACTCTCCCCATTATCCCTCCATCCTTCCAAAAAAAAAAACCTATTAAAGCCATTATTAGATATCATTGAGTAATTTTACATCCCTTTTCTTTCGGCTTATGAAACCATGACTTATTTCTTAACCTCCCAAAACATTGACTTCCTAAAAAGTTTTTATTATTTTGCAATATTTTTCCATGGTGGAGATCCTAGTGGCATATCTCTAAGTTTGATTATTTCAGGTGTTTTTATTTCTTATTTTTTTTATATTCGATCTTAGATTTGTTGGCCTAAAGGGCAGTGGGCTCAATGAGCAGAGTCAAAATAGCTTCGTAAGCAATGCTAAATTGATGTGTTTGAACAACGATAGTGTGTTAGATGAATTGAAGAAAGATTATCTAATAAATTTATAGATAGATATAATATAATATGATAATATTCATAAATATTTTTGTCATTATTGAAGGGAAAGAGAAATGAAAAACCAATTCATGTCTTTATCATAATTATCTACAATTCATATATTTGAAATATATATAACAATCTACACATTTGAAATATATGTGCATAAGAGTTCAGTTTTATGCACAACATTTTTCTAAAGGAAAAAGTCGAATTGTTCGACCTTATCACAAACCAATTAGGTTAGACTACATCATTAGAATGGAATGAATGTTTATATATATATATATATATATATAGATTTGAATCTTGGATCTTTCAGTTTTCAAAGATTTCACATTAATTGGATCACCAATTGCGCTGCCCCTATAACTCAATGGATAAATATAATTAGTAGTTGGGACATATGTGTTTAAATGGATAGATGTTATTAGTAATTGTTTCAAAGATACAAAAAGTTATGCCATTGTAATATGTATGGATTGAATATGTTTATTTTTTTCAAATATGCTTATTATATATAATGATGTGAATGTTTGTTTATTGAATATAAAACTTCCATCACCAATTGAGTTGCGCCTGGAACTAAATTTATAAATATAATTAGTAATGGGGACAAATGTTTTTAAATGGATAGATGTAATTAGTCATTGTTTCAAAGATACAAGAATGTGTATGGATTGAATATGTTTATTTTTTTCAAATGTGCTTAATATATAGAATGATATGAAATGCTTGTTTGTTGAATATAAAAATTCCTCGGTGGAATGAGTTTTTTTGAGTGTTTTCTATAGGAATACAGATAAATGATTGAGAACTTCATTACGGAAGGAGGTTTCACCCGCTCCCATGTTACTTTGAGATAAAAACTTGGAAATGGAGTTCAAGTCAAGGCTCATATATTGAGTTAATGCAAAATAGACCCCAAAATATAACCCACAATAAACAAGGAACTTATGGAGTGCCATGTCTTGAGTAGTACCTTTGAGGCAATAACTGTTACAAATTTTTTTGGTCATCTAACCATTTACAATTATATGGATCAAAGTACACCGTGTAAGACCGATTTTACCATAGTAAAATTGCTTTCACTATAAGAAATAATTTAATAAACCATATTTTGTTAAATTATTTCTGGTTCAAACAGGAAACCCCATGAGAAATAATTAAATAAATCCTTATTTATTTGATTTTCCTCTAGGAATAATTAATTAAATAAATGTTTAAATAATATTCTTGGTCATATTTAACCTAGTTATGAGAAATAATTAGATAAATCATTATTTTTCTTATTTTTCTCTAGGAATAATTAATTAAATCATTATTTAGTTATTATTCCTTGTTAAATTTTACTAAATCACCTAGAAATAATTAAACAAATCATTTGTTAAATTATTTTTTAACCACATTCTTGAAATGATAAATAAATCATTTATTTGTTTATTATTTCTAAATAAAGGTCTTTAACCAATTTAAATTCATTTTCCCTCCAACAAAATATAATAAAATATTCCAAGCAGTTAGATCTAGATCTTCATTAATAATATTTTATTATTCTCTATTATCGAGGATAACTCAATATTTTGTTATAAACAGGAGAGTTTTCTATTACTTCCTTACTTTGATCACTTTCATTGTCGCGCTTTGATCATTCTCATTGCTGCTACTATTTTCTTACTTCTTGAGCTCCCATAGAGTTCAACATGTTTTGGGTTTTCTACATCGAGAGAGAGAGAGAGACTTATGGATCTGAAGCATTGAGGACAGCCAAGAACCCATCCCATTGAGGGGGACTGGTCACATCCTTTTTTATTCCCTTCCCAGGTGTTATAATACATATAAAATTCTTTATATCTTGTCTTGTCCATTAGATATTTGGAGCAACTCTTATTTATTTTTACTTCTTAACTGCTTTTATTGCATAGGTTTGGGTTTTTGTTGCATTTGTTTCGACTATCTATTGCAAATATAAGAAAGTTAAGCAACCATATTTATTGTTAGGGTTGTTTGTCACACACATCTAAAGTGAGCTCTTTTCGTACACTTGCATTAAGAATTTACGCTAACAAATGACGACTCCACTATTGTAATTCATATTCCTGTGTGACCAACTACTTCAGTAGTTAGTGTTAGAATTTGCATTCTGCCATCAATGATCAAAATCACTCTTTTTATATTCATTTTAGGGGTCCCACTCAGAAATTTTTTATCATTCTATTAGGTCATGCAAAAAAATTGATTCACTGATGATAGCCCTAGTCATAAAACCTTACTCTCCCTCAAAATTTCACATTTGTTGATCCACCTTCATGTCTTGCTGAGCATACAAAAATCTTAAAATCTCATTTCACTATGTCATTATGTCAATCAAAGTCAACCATGGAGTTAGGTCATCCAAGGTCCCATTAGGTCAATTAGGTTTCATTTTTCAAGGTTCATAACCCACCATTTTATCTCACTAAGGTCAACAAAGGTGTGAGAGTGACTCAAATAATACTTTCTTAATCATTTGCAGAGGATTTATCAACATGTAAATATGATTTTTAAAGTTGTAATTTTGGTTTCAGAGAATGATTTTCATACCAAAATGTAATTTTATTCAAAAAATAAATGTAATTTACTTTTAATTTTTATGTAATTTTATGCTCATAATATGTAATAAGTTTGGTCCCAAGCTGCCAACTCAAAATTCACATGCCAAACTGAAGAGAAACAAAGTCAAAGTGAAAAGTTCCAAACTCTAGCAACATCATCTTGCAAAGAAGAACAATAAAAGGAAAAGGGTAATCATCAATGTTTTCAAAAGGTGAAATGAAACATTAGAAAAGTGGGTTTTCCAATCTAAATTCAAATTCACTTAAGTATTTATGACTCCTTGACATCATTTCAAATTCATTTTTCTCCTCCAAACACCAAGCAAGCACTCTAAGAGAGAAAAATTTTGAGTTTTTGGGTGAAATTGGCAAAAAATGGAGCAGAGGGCGTAAATGCTTCAGAGAGGGCGCAAATACTTAAGCGAGGTCGCAAATTCTTTTGTGAGGGCACACATTCTTTAGGCGATGCAAAAATGGCCAAAGAACACCCATAAACGTATTCAAGTGGAAAAACATCATTTCCAAATCTTCATCAACCTACTCATCGACCTCCAGCAAATGAGTAAGAGCTAATGCCATTAAATACCATCTTCATCAAGTCCATGTGTTGAGTGTTGTGAAATTTAGGTTAGAATTTGGTGTTTGAAATTGTTTTAAAACCCTAGTATCCCCATTGCATTCTTAAAAATTCCAAAATTTCACTCCCTTACACCTTTATACCCTTCCCACAATTGCAAATACCCATTCCTAAACCCTTGTTTTAAAAAATTCCCTTTCCCTAACCCTTTTTCCCAAAAACCTAAGCCCTAGGTGCTACATTTACCTAGGCTCCCAATCTCCAAACCCCATCCTAAATCCCATCATACTACTACTCCCTATCCCCTCCCCCATTTCATACATCCCTAGCACCATCTCCTTCATTTTCCCTTTCCCATTCCTCATTCCTAAAAATATATTTCACACCATCCACTTCCCTAGGGTTTTGATAAAAACACCATGGAAGAAGAGGAAGAAAACACATCATACAACAAGGGAGAGGAAACAGAGGTGAGGAGGCCACACAAAGGGGGAAGAACACTCAGAATTGAACCTACCAACACTAGGGAACTCTTGGCTTCTCCAATGACTGTGACATGCTTCAAACATGTTGGCGGTTATGAGTTCTGTGAGAAAATTCAGAGGGTCCAACATCATCACATGTTGACCAGAATTTTCATATCTAGACTCCATGACAACCAAGTTACTTTAGCTGGAGTCACTTTTACTATATCAATTTTTATCATTTCAGCTGCCACCGGGATCCCAAATGTTGGGGAGAAGTGGTTCAAGAAAGGTAATTTGGAGAAACAAGACTTTGACTTTTTCTTAAAACCAAGACAAAAAAATAAGACAAAGAGGTTCTTTCCCTTTTCTCACCTCGTGGACAAACATGCACCAATGATGAAGATAATCACGAAATAATTTTCATGTGAAGGTAGATTTTCAAGGCTTTATTCCTATCACATCTGGCTCTTAATGCATTTCACTAGGGTAAGGATGCTTAACATACCCTACTACCTTTTTCGAAGCATAAATAAGATGGCATACATTGCCCAGAAAAAGGAGTATGAACAGAAAATGAGAAATCTTTTTCATCATTCCCTTATCAAAATCATAGTCCTCTATCATCTCAATCAACTGAACATTGCATGGGATACCTTCATAGCCATTGATATTTTCAAAGAGCCATCTATTCAACATGCACAAAATGTCCCTTCAGCATCCCAACCATCCACTTCCATCCATCCATCTCAGCCCATAGCACATTCATCATCATCAAATCAATCCCCTTCACCTCCTTCATCTCCATCTCATCATGACATTGGATCACCTAGCAGGATTGAGGACAATGAGCCTAAGTGGGCTAGTATGGTTGAGGTTGAGCCATTGAAAAAAACCTACCAAAGAGGCCACAGGCATGTGTTTTCTCCACATAGAGGAAGGGGCCATGCCTTCTACATCAACAAAGCAGGTTGACAAAGGCAAAGAAAAGGTGATTGAGGAATTCATTCATGATGAGGAGGACCTCCATGAAATAGAATAGGAATTTGAGCTTGTTGACCTAGATGAGGATGAAAATGTCAAAATCACTAATGCAGCCATCAAAGGAAAGGATGTCAAGATTAAGGAGCTCAAAACTAATCTTGACAGGGAAAAATATGTCATAAAATTCCTTGAGCAAGAGAATGAGCAATTGAAGACTAAACAGGTCATTGATGAGGTCAAGTATATCACTACTCAAAGGGAGGCAGAAAAAGCCAAAGTTATGCTAGATGAGACACTTGAAAAGTATGGCTTGTTTGATGAAAAAGAGGAACAAGCACCAAGAAAGAGACCTAGAACTAGAGGGCTGAAAAGAGCTCTAGCTCTAGAAGACAAAGGGAGGCTAAGCTTGCTGATCAACTAACCCTAAATGAGTAACTTGCCATAGTGATTAGTGAAAATAGGGAGTCATGGCTTGATAGAGCCAATCAACACTTGGAGAAGCTTTTAGCAAAGGCTAACAAAGACAATGACCTATTGAGGAGGAAAGTCAAACACCATGCTCTAAAGGAGAAAATTGCAATGGAAAAGCTCAAGAGAGACAATGCAAAGCTTGAAGATTTGACCATGGAAGACAAGAAGAAATTGGACATACTTGCAAAGGCTTCCTTCCAATCCTAGCCACATCATCATCAACCATTCTACCAATTTTGAAGCATTTTGAAACTTGTTTGCAAAATCTGGGATTTTTTTGAGTTTTTCTGAACAAGCATTTATTAGAAATTTGGTCATTTACATAATGCCCTAGGCGCTATGCAAATGTTTGGGGCAATTTTTGAGGGAAAGAAGAGCACCATTAGATTCCTAAAGACAAATTCATTCCCGAAAACCATGTTTCCAACCTTGATTTGTAGATTTGACAGGTGAAAAGGTCAAAAAAATACCTAAAAATCACATTTTTGCCCCTATTTTGGCATGGGCGCCGCACATAGAGAAGTCTTGGGAAAATGACATTTTGAGGGGTCAAATCAGCTTCATTTTGAAAATTGGAGGCATATTCAGAAAGAGGACTTGAAGGGATTTCCAACAAGCCATCTTGGGCTTTATTTGGACACCTACAAGTCAGTCAAAAGTGGCCTTGAATAGGGAGGGTGCAAATGACACAGTGAGGGTGCAAATGACACAATGAGGGCGCAAATGACCATTTGCTGATATTTTTGGTTTTTCTCTATAATTTTGATTCTACTTCAGAAAATCATGTTTCTACCTATGTAATTAATAATGGTAAATGTAATTAAGCTATGGATAAGTTACCTAGGGGTAGATTCATTAGGTAAAAATTATCATTAAGTCAAATGAATCAGTTTGAATGTAATTAGGAATGTGTCACTTGGACCATCCTACACTTCAGCTTTCAATTCAGTATTTTGTGGGTCTCTTCCTTACCTCATGGATTCGACCCCTGAGGATGAGTGAATGTTGTTTTGATGTCTATTTAGTCCCTTTATTCACTCTTAGCAAGGTTTGGAATCATTTTGATGTTTTCTTATTGATCAAGGAACTATTGTACTCAGTTTTGGCCAGTTAATAAAGGAGAGTTGCAACTATTTTTTGGGATACATGTGGTATGATGTTTATCATTGTTTTTCCTTCAGATCCATATTTTAGAATGTGTTGTATTCATGTTCATTACATCTCTATTGTATGATTTATTTCACGTTTATAGGCAGAACACATGCTTGCTCATGCTCTGTTTGGGGAAAGATATCATAATTTGTCCATTTTCCTCTGTTTAGGAAGAATACATCTCCCATGATTTTCCTAGCTTCTCATTAGTCTTAAAACCATCTCATCACAAAAATATTTAAAGTGTTAAGCCTTATGCCTACCTTGCCTCATTGGATCTTTGCAACCCTATCTTATTTGCCCTGACCTAGCTCCCTTGACCTAATATCTTTATCCAGTGAAACCCAACCCAATCAAATCAAAACAAACCCTACACTCATATCTAGCCTAAAAACCCTAATTCATCCAACCCTCTTGGCTATGACCTTGTGGAGAGATCCCTCTCCAACTTGGTAGGGCTAGCTACCAAGTTAAAAGGTTGTTCTGTGGTTACCTCTGTTGGGATTCCTTCTTCAGCCTTGGAAATTTTGTGGAGGGATAACAGAGTGAAGTTATTAGTGCGTGAATTTGAAACCATTACATTAAGTCATGTACCTAGAGCCCAAAATCACTATGTAGATAGCATTGCAAAAAATATTCTAGATCGGCACTTATCACATGCATTTAACATAAGACAATAATCATAAACCAAATGGTGAACCATATACTCGTCATATATAAAAAGATGCATATCCATAATATGTGTCGAAAAAATCATAGATGTTTTGGAGTCCCCTACACTAATACATCATACATGCCCATATCATGTTACAAAATAAAAACTCAGGGCACCACATGCCCCTACATCTAGTCACTATCTGGAGGTTCTCGAGCCAATGGCTCAGATCTTGCAGCCCACAGATCCCTCCTAGCCTGTTCGACCATCGCCATGCACCGCATGACCCTTCACCACTCAGAGGGTAGCCCTATACATCCCTCAATGTACTAGTCCTCAAGATCATTCCATCCACACTCAAATACGCCGGTCATCATCAACTCACATCTACAACGAACATCCTCCAACAGGGCCTGATAGTCAGGTTCCTGGTCTCCTCTTGCTCTACTAGATTTTGTAGCCCCTGGCACTACGGGTCATCCCATATACCCTGATGGCTTCACTGATGCTATATCTGCATCCCAAAAGTAAGGAATTAGTACCACATACATATTCTAAAATTTTTACAATGCATCATAATATATAATAAATTTCACTTACCATCTAGTCCACATGCTCGACCCGCCGGAAGTGGAAAATCAAGACACCCCTGAAATTTCATACCACTGTATGGATAGTCATCTATATATAGCGACATATGATCCCAATGTGCAAATAGCTTGAGTCAGAAAACTTTTCCAACTCCTCCTCCTCCTCCTCTCTGCAGTAGCTACCCCTAACGGCGCATCCTGGGCTCTCGTGAGCCCCCATCCTGGATCTGTACATGAGGTTGAAGTGTGGGGATATTTTCAAAGAATAACGAGCATAATACTATACCAAAATCACAATCATGGTTCACATGTCACTTGCATAGCGAAAATTGTTGTTTCACCAACGACAACATCATCTAGGCCCACCCATAGTAGGTCCCACTTAGTACACTTTGAACTAACATCATCTGCCCTCCGGTGATGTGGTTGAACACCTAGTTGCTCAGGATCTGCAATATTGCTACAACGACAACCTGTGTCTCTAGCCTCACTAGATCAACGATTGGTATGGCCATGCCCTTAGCATGAGCATTTGGTCTGTAGTGGCATTTCAAAAATTCTGATATAATCTTCCCTCGTGGTAACACCGAATGTATATCTCCCATCACCCCCATTGGTGACAGTCCGGTCAAGAAATAGATGTCTTGTATGGTCAACTTGATCTGGTGCCCCTGTACTACAGAGGCCTCCTGGTCTGGATCCCAGTAGCTGACTATCCTGGATAGCAAGGGCTCCCCTGCCCTCATCAGCAGGTTCTCAACCAACTTGAGAACCCTGTACCTCACAAGTGCACCTTGGACCACCTGATCCCCCCAGATCTCGACACAGAATGCATCCAAATCTCTCTCTCTCTAGTTGATCTTTAGTTCTGCCATACCTACAAAAACCCAACATTTTTTTCAGCTCAGAGAAATAAAGTTGTATCAAAATCATCAAGTCCCAGTTCCCATCCAAAAAATAGGACAAACCCACCTTTTATGCCAACTCACAATTTTTCAGCCCTGTACTTGCGATCTCGCAATTTTCCCCTCTAGAAACTGTGAGCCAACTCATAGTACAGGGCCCAGGAAGTGCGATCTGGCTGTGAGGATGGGCAGAGTGTTGTTCCTGGGTTCTGGGCACCTAATCTAAAAATTTGATCCACTAAAAAAGTAGAGTAGGGTTAGGCCACCAACTTGCAATTGAAGGATCTCGATTCCAATGGCCAATTTTTCTGCTACGATCACCGCAAGATTTAGGGTCTTCCCCTCCTCTTCAAGTTCACCACAAATCTACTAGAAAATGAATCAAATCGGAGGGAAACTTCCTAATTAAAAGAAAAACCCTAATTTTTCTTTCACCAATTGCGACCAAACCGTAGCTTGGTTTGACGAACCGTCAGCACTATTGGAAATTTATCTCCAAGCTCTAAATGGGTATCCTTTTGTTTTTTGTGATTTGATACTTCACCCGGAAGCCGTTTTTCCAAGAAGGGTCACTTCCCCCCCTCTCAAAATCAAATTTCTTCACTTGCGCTGCTTGTACTTGGGGCACCACTTGTCCTTCATACTTGTCAACACGTGTGTCGATTTTAGTCATGAGTAACCATATTTTTATCATTATTTTATGGTCCCCACCGAGCCTATTCTGTTTGGTAGCATCATTGAGTCACCCTTGTTCAGAGCATCTGAGTTGAGTCACCATCGCATTCATGGAGTCTGTCCCAAGTCCCTTTGCCTCCTGTTACAATATTTCATCCATTTGTGCCTTGTTCCTCTCTCGTGTCGCCTATTTTTGCCTCCAGTCATACTGTCCCCCATCCCCTCCAGAGTCGAGTCAGTTGCTGCCAGGTCATCCATGCTTTTTATTCTCTGACAAGGGAAGTCTTCCACTTTAGTATCCCCTATTCCATCATCATCCCTGGTGTTAGTCCATCAGTCACTTTACTATGATCCCTCGTGCCTTAGGTGAGGATTCCTCATTGCCTCACCTATGACAGGCCTCCTTCTATTGACATTAGTACATTTATTCCAGAAGAGAGGTCTAGAGGGTGGTGTACCTTGGTTCTAGATTCCATTCTTTCTCAGTGCCTCGGATCAGGAAAAGGGACTCCTCATTTCCCTTTGACTTGATTTTTTCTCATCCACTCGGCTTCAGCATGATCGAGATTCGTATACTTGATGATTCGATGATCCAACATATTTTCCCAGTGATTCTCGGGTGTGTGTGAGATGTTTCATACCTCATGAGGGGGTGGCCCTACAGGTAGCCCCCCACATGCCCAGATGACCTCATATTGAGCTACAACCTCAGATGCAACTCCACAAATTTGATGGGTTCGGTTTCAGCCGCTTGCAACACCTACAACATGCATGTATCACTCAGATGATCCATTCATATTTTCAGAGCCCTTTCCTATTTATCAGGGTTTATTTGGTTGTTATTATGTCTCATGTACTCAGATATTATTGTATTCAGTCTTGGCTGCTGTCCCAGGCACAATATGTATGTGGGATCCATTATATTTTTGTCTGGCCCATTTTATGCCAGCATGCCATTTACTTTATTGCTCAGTCTCATTTTACTGGGCAACCATGATTCATTGTACTTTTTCATCTCGCCAGACATAGGTATGCCTCCCCCGCCTCACTGAGAACATGTACCCAAAAATTAAAAGAGACTTATATAATTTGTAAGTCTCGCCCCCTTGGCTATTGTCCTCTCTCGCTCCACTTCGTCTATGTATCTCTCTCTCCAACTCCCCTTCGGTGTCTAGTGATTATGTTCTTACAACATACTTCAGTCATACGTTTAGCTCTTAACGCTCGCACGTTGGGGGGCAATTTGTTACACCAATTTTTGGTCATTTAACCATTTACAATTATATGGATCGATGTACACCATGTAAGACCAATTTTACCATAGAAAAATTTCTTTCACTATAAGAAATAATTTAATAAACCATATTTTATTAAATTATTTCTGGTTCAAACAGGAAATCCCATGAGGAATAATTAAATAAATCCTTATTTATTTTATTTTCCTCTATGAATAATTAATTAAAACACTGTTTAGATAATATTCCTGGTCATATTTAATCCAATTATGAGAAATAATTAGATAAATCATTATTTATCTTATTTTTCTCTGGGAATAATTAATTAAATCATTATTTAGTTATTATTCCTTGTTAAATTTGACTAAATCACCTAGAAATAATTAAACAAATCATTATTTTTTAAATTATTCCTTAACCCCATTCTTGAAATGATAAACAAATCATTTATTTGTTTATTATTTCTAAATAAAGGTATTTAACCAGTTTAAATTCATTTTCCCTCCAAAAAAATATAATAAAATATTCCAAGCAATTAGATCTAGATCTTGGTTAATAATATTTTATTATTCTCCATTATCGAGGATAAATCAATATTTTGTTATAAATAGGAGAGTTTTCTATTCATTCCTTACTTTGATCACTTTCATTGTCGTGCTTTGATCATTCTTAGTGCTGCTACTATTTTCTTACTTCTTAACCTCCCATCGAGTTCAACACGTTTTTGTTTTTCTACATCATCATTGAGAGAGAGACTTCAAGATCTTGTTGAGATTCAACAAGATGATGAGCTTAGTGAAAAGAGTCGCCTTCACTAAGTGGGTCCATAGGCTATTTTTGGCGCAAAGTATATTTTTAGACTATGTCTATTTTTAGACATGTCGATCATATTCTATGAGTTGCAGGATGCTATTTGTGGATGGTTGGTAAAGTTGGAAAAATAGATGGATTTCTATTTTTAGACATTTTGGGCAGAGTCTATTTTTAGACTGCCAGTCTAAAAATAGATATGTCGAATATTATTAGCTCTTACTAATATTTGGACTCTAAACATTATCTTATTCTCTTGGAGCACTTCAGTTCAGTGCACAGATTTGGCACAACAGCTGATAAAAGGAATTACGCTATTCCTGAGGGTTTACTGGAGCTATTGCATGGAGGAATTAGTTAGAACTCAAGTGGTAGAGTTATGACACAGTTAGAAGAAGTAGTTATGGAGTTATATTTAGTTTAACTCAGTTAGACTCAGTTGAGCTAGTTGTATCTAGTCTAATTGATTGATACACTAGTGAGAGTGGAGTGAATTAATTAGTTAATTAATTCACAAATAATAACTCATTAATCAACTGAATAATACAACAATTAACTACAGTGCATGGCAGTTTCAATGGAGACCAATGGAGAGATAGGTGAAACGACAAGATAGACTATCAGTTGTGACTATAGTGATGCATTGATTTCATCCAACACTCAGTGGAGATGCCAATGAGGATTGCGTGAGCAAGGCTGGAGTAATTCGAACTCATTCAGATCCATTCTTCAGTAGGGATTGCGCAGTAGAGGCAGGCTAGCAGGTGGCAAATATCGATGGATGGATTTTCAAGATCGGGTCTGATTAGTGTGTAGCAATTGTATTGTATTGAGAGCTTGATATGATCAGCTTTGTATGAGGATTGTTACATGATCTCTATGACATATATTATATACAGATAGTTGGGGTTTTCAGCTTCAGGATTTCCCATTAAACAACTGTGTTAATGTGTGTGAATTTTTATTGTTTTATGTGTGCATTTCAATCTTAATTTAATTTTCCGCAAATGATCAATGGTGGAATAGATTATGTATTTTGCATGAAGTTAAAATAGTGTGAGATCAGGAGAATCTTGGACATATAACACATAAGTTATATAATTTATACAGATCTGAAGCGTTGAGGACAACCAAGAACCCATCCCATTGAGGGGGACTGGTAACATCATTCTTTTTTCCCTTCCCAGGTGTTATAATACATACAAAATTCTTTATATCTTGTCTTTTTTGTTGGATATTTAGAGCAACTCTTATTTCTTTTTACTACTTAACTGCGTTTACTGCATATATATGGATTTTTGTTGCATTTATTTCGATTATCTATTGCATATCTAAGGAAGTTAAGCAACCATATTTGTTGTTAGGGATATTTGTCACACACAGCTAAAGTGAGCTCTTTTCGTACACTTGCGTTAAGAATTTATGCTAAAAATAACAATACTTGTCATTAAACAACCATAAGTTTTCATTAACTAAGCTACCTTAATCTAAAATCATGATTTTTTTTTTAAACATTGAATCATAATTAGGTTCTACAAATTAGCATAATCAAAATATAGGTTATAAACTATTATCAAAATTATGCAAGATATTAGCTTTTGAGAAGCAACATAGTGAGAAAGATTAATAATGATGACGATGATTCAAATAATAATTATAAGATTAATATTGATAATAAAAATAAAACTTTTCAAGCCCCTCTCATAATAATGTTACTAATTTATCCAGTGTTAATTTGGACCATTATGTGTTTATCCTTTTAAATAAAAGGTTAAATTTTTCCTTAGCTCCTAGAAAGATTCCCATTGAGGACATTATTTGCAACATTGAATATGGGATTAGGGACCTTCTTGATAATATTAAGGAAGTTATTAGGCAATAGCGCTCTATTATTCTTAGGAAATCTAAGCCTCCTACAAGAAACATGAGCAAAAATGAGTTTCTTGCCCTTAAATCCTTAAGAGATAACCTTAAAATTGTCGTTCTTAAGGCTGAAAAAGGTGGGGTTATTGTTATTTTGGATAAATCTGACTATGTTAGCAAAATGTTAGAACACCTTTATAATAGCAGAAGTAACAAGAAGCTCGATAAGAATCATATTAAAAAATCTCTAAGGAGGCTATTTATGCCATAAAATCTAATTTTTCTCTTAAATCCCTTGGCAAGAAGCTTATTGAGAGCAACCCTCTCACCCCCAAAATTTATGATCTTCCAAAAATTTATAAATTCAAGCCCCCCTTAAGACCTATTGTTAACACAATAGGTGGGCCTCCTTATATTCTTGCTAAATTCTTAGCACAAAAGATGAAGCCTTTGGTTGGTCACACTGACTCCTTCGTTAAGGACTTTGCTTCCTTTCTCAAAGAATTAAATGATGTTAAACTAGACCCTGGGGATTTGTTGGTAATATTTGACGTTGTTTTTATTTGTGCTAAAATCCCTCTTAATGAGGCCATCAAGATCATAAATCGCATTACCGATGATGACATTGCCAAATTAGTTTGTATTTACCTACCATCTACCTTTTCAGTTTCCAAGGTGAATTCTATGAACAAACATGTGGAGTAGCCATGAGTTCTTCACTCTCCCCTGTCGTTGCTAACTTATTCATGGAATATTTTGAGACCAAATCTTTGGCCACTACTCAATTTAAGCCCAAAATCCGGAAAAGGTTTGTTGATGATACAAGTGTTGCCTGACCTCATGGTAGTGATAAGTTAGATTTGTTCCTCAAGCATCTTAATTCTCAATATGAATCTATCAAATTCACCATGGAGGTTGAGGTTGATGGTAGACTTCCTTTCCTTGATGTTCTCCTTTCTAGAATGGAGTATGGTTCCTTATCTCACCAGGTGTTTTGCAAAAAAACTCACACGAGACAATATCTTCATGCCAATTCTCACCATTTTACGACACACAAATTCGGAGTTCTAAGCACTCTTGCTACCTGGGATCTAAGGATATCTGATAATAATCACCTTGAATATGAGAAGTCCCACATTCTAAAAGTTTTTGAAAATAATGGCTATAGAAAACATCAGGGTCTTGTAATTATTCAAAATTCCAGTAAAGGTCCAAAGATTAAAAAAGCTCGGGATGAAAAAATTTCCAATGTCCAACTTTCGTTCATCCATAGGACCATTGATAGTATTTCTCATATTCTTAGAAAGAATAATGTCTTTGCTACCTTCAAACCCCTTATTATGGTTAGAAGCTCCTCGTGATATGTTAAGGACCCTATGAACCCGAAGGACATGAAATGGGTTTACTCAATCCCTTTCTCCTATGGGATTCATTACATTGGGGAAATGGGTCGCTCCATTAATCTAAGGATTCAAGAGCATGCAACAGGCATTAAGGACAATCGTTCACGATACTCAACTATTGTTGAACATGCAGAGAAAACTAAGCACCATGTCTACACTGAGGATTCTGAGGTCATTGCAAGGGTTGATCATTTCCACCATAAGAAGTTAGAGAGGCCATTGAAATTGGGAAACAAGAAAAAAATATCAATAGGGACGATGGTTGGAAATTGAGTAAAATTTGGATTCCTTCCCTCTTCTCTTGATTGTTTAGAATTTTCCGTCCCCCTTTTTTTTAATTAATTAATTTATGTATTTTTTATATTATATTCATTGGTCTTAGTGGACGTTAATCATCATCATCATTGATCCCATTTGATCATTCTTATAATATCCGATTATAATTTAAATGATTATTGAGCCTTAAGTATTTTTTTTATAATTATTCTTTTGACCTATTTTAATTTTATTTATCTTTGAATTAACTTTGCATTTTTATTTATTTTTTATTTTACCATTGGTCAAATTATTAATCTTTCCTTTAGAATTTAATAGCCTATATAATACTATTTTATAATTATTTATTCTAATGTAACAATACAACTATATTTTTCATCCTTTTTTTCCCTTTAATTAATATAAAATATAATAATTTATTATTAATTTAGTCAATAATATTTTTCTTTCCTACTTTTTGTCTATTAATTCTCTTCCTTTTTTCTATTTCTAATAATCAGTTTCCTTTACATTTTTGAGTAATTTTGTTTTTTTTTTTTATTGACCAAATTATTTTTTATATTTTATTAAATATTGACCTAACCTCTACCTCAACGTTCTTATGTTGATTAAAATTATTTTAATTTCTTAACGGCTAATTTTGGAACATGATGCATCTCTGATATTTAATCCTAATGAGATATCAATTTTTTTTTTTTTTAAATTTTGGTCTTGAGGATGAACCACATTAGAGGGTTTGAAACGTCAACCACCAAATAATGATGATGTGATTAATTCGAAAGTCAATTTCAAAGAATCAATATGGTTCACAAAAGTCTGAGATCAAAAAAATATTCAAATTGTTTTGTTCTTCACCAAATTCAGGGAGGGAGACATCAATAGAATGAACCCATTTTCTAATTTACAATAACTTTGGAGACAAATAATAAACATGCATGAGGGACTCATCAAATCCATATCAAAGTCATGATACCGAATCCATAATCCATTTCTCAAATTCATTTAACCAACATAAAAAACAAAGCATAATAATGGGGGCAGTTGAAAAACAAGCTTAGACGCTTTCTTTTAATTTGGTGTTATGCAATGAGAACTAGGAGGTTCTACTACAAGATTTTCTTCTTCAATTCAAGGTAGAGGTTTCTATGATCTCACGCATAAATATTTTGTTGGTATTGTGATGAGTTTGGTGCTTAGAGATTGTTACAATTAAATATGACATTAATTAAAATGAAATATAAGTTTTCAAGACAAATTATAAACTTTAAAATGCTTTTAACAAATATGATAGATAATTACTTAACAAGTATGACAATTTATTTCATAATATAAACCTTAGAAAAGTTGCTTTGATTGAAATGGCCATGTTGTAAAGGCTTCTAAAGTCTTATGTGAAATTTTTTTGCCAAGATTGTGATGAGTTTGATCATGAGGATTCATCCTTAGTTTATATGCCTAACATTGCATAGAATGATATGTTTATTTATAACTAATTAACCCTTAAAATCCCCCCAAATATTTGGGAAAAACTTGGGGTCCCACTATTTTTTCATTGGTTAGGATATGCTTCTTCTTTTTTTGGTAGCACATTGACCTTGTTTCCTTATTTCCATGTTGCCTTGATTCTTTTTTTTTCGATGGTCATTTCAGAATCCGGTATAGAAATCTAGAAGTTTGTTTTACTTGTGTGGGGTTTTGATTTTTGAGTGTACTTATTGGTGGGTACTCGAATTTAAGTAAAACCCACCAATAAGTATATATCGGTTGCCATCAATGGAAAATGAGGTGATTGTTGAACGTGCGTTATCATTTATGTCAGAGGTAGTTCAGGAAGAACCATTCTAAGATTGGGTAATCAAAGATCAAGCATACAATATCAAGAGAAGTCACAAGCAGGTCAAGCAACAAAAGGCCAATATGGTTAGCCCTCAGTCATCACTTCTGGTCACATAGGGTAAACAAGATAACGCTCTAGATTTAAGAACCTATTAAACCTCAAAAGTACAGAAATTTTTCAAAGGCACCAAGACTCTTGAATAACCTGATATCCTGAGGTGACATGGCATGCCAAGTGGTAATGATGACATGAATTGCAAGGTGGTGAGAAACAATAACGTGGAAATAACAATGAGTGATATGTGGAAGGAATAAATATATATTTTTTCTATTAAACTAGATGATTGACAGGTGACACATCGCATGTACAGGTCAAGACCTAGACATGTGGTAGGCTTAAACTAGTTGCAACAGATGATTTGACAAATGACATGTTGCAGGTACAGGTCAACACCTAGACATGTGGCAGGCTCAAATTAGTTGCAGCAGATGATCTAATAGATGACATGGTATATGATGTGGACACTATGGGTCCCATAATAAGACATGGGATATTGGGACACCATACTGTTGAAGTGAAATGACAATAGATCAATCTGTGATGTGAAGTCCTGATGTAAGGGAAAATTTTCCAGTAACATCAGTTGTGATAAATGGTTTTAAGAGATTCTATCTAGTGAAAGGAACTGAGGCTAAGGATTATATTGGTATTGGGACATCCATAAAAGAAGAATACAATACTAATATGGATATAATACCATGATTCCAACTCTAGGTCACAACCCCTAGTCATGAGGTGCTAAGAAATACTGCCTAAGAAGCTTGGCACCATTGGAAATATTTGACTGAAAGGAACTAGAAAGGTTGGCACCATTGGGAATATAAATTAAACTATTGAAAAGTTATGAATTAGGACCGATGGAGTTGAGGAATTTCTCAAATAATGGTGATCTAAAGTGGTAAAATATTGGACTGAAAGGAACTAGAAAGGTTGCCACCATTGGAAATATAAATATTTAAACTATTTGTTAAACACCATGTTGAAGCACACACATGGTGTATGAGGAAGAAGAATGCACACACAAGAGAAACAACACACAATGAAAGATAAGCGTGAGGCTTTCTTATTTTCCATTATACAAAGATGTACATTTATAGTACAATGGTGTGACTCTTGGTTGCATATTCCAAGGTCACTTGGACTCCATTGTGACTTTTCATATTCCACACCTACCCATGTAGGATTAGGTGTTCCAACATCCCCCCTTAATCCGAAGGGGTATGTGTGAGTCCAAGAAAAGAGTTGTAATACAAATCTGCAAAGTATACATGGCAGCACTTGGGCTGAATCAACTCTCTGAAAATGTTGGAAAAAAGAGGTGGTTTTAGGATGACCACAAACATTGGAACGCAATACTTGTTGCAGTTCCCGGAACTCTTCCAAAACTGGCAAGAAGCTGAAGGCTTCTGCTAGAGGAATTGTCCCTCATAAAAAAGGGAGACCTTCGACCTAAAGAAGGGAGGTCTACTACCTGTGGTGGTTTTAGGTTGTCCACCAACCAAAGATGATGGTTTTAGGTTATCCACCAACCGAAAATGATGGTTTTAGGTTATCCACCAGCCAAAGATGATGGTTTTAGGTTATCCACCAACCGAAAATGATGGTTTTAGGTTATCCACCAACCGAAGGTATGCTCATGGGCATCCGTGTCTCTGGCTACATCTCTGAATCCGGAATGACGAATTGTGGCTCAGGCTCGCTTGAACTGTTGGCTACAACTCTGAACATGGAATGAGAGATTGTGGCTCAGGCTCGCTTGATCTGACGTCGAAGCTTGTACATGACCACCATTTTCCCCCCTGTCAGGGACAAGGTGAGATGATGGCGAAAACTCAACTGCAAGTTTGCTCAATATCCTTGAACAAGTTCTAACATGTGTCGTAAACATCTTCTTGGCTGCTGATGCCCATTGCCAAGAAGCGATCCATCCAAGATGAATCTTTGTTCTTGCAGGAGGCTTGTTTTTGAAGAATCTGTCTGAAGAATGAGTGTGCCGACCATAGTGCTTGCATGGATGAAGATCAAAACAATGATCTTTCATATGGCCAACTTGATCACAGTGTTGGCATTTCAAAATCTGTTGTTGTTGTGGAACAGGATCTGGAACAGCTGCAGGTGAACTGTCATACATGAATCCGGCACTCTGAAATATGATGGGCTTTGTGTAGTCCGGAATATGAAACGTTACATCCTTGTCATATCCAAGACCAGTTCTGTGCTTGTTGTGGACAAGCTCTTCCCAAGGTCTGATGATGGGCTTGAGAAGTGCAGGCTGAGTTGTTGCATCTACATGTACATGTGCTCTAGTACAAGGAACTGAATGGGAATCAACTGCATCTTTATCTTCTTTCTTCTTATGAGATTCCTTCACAATCTTCTGAACAGAAACAGTTTCAGAATGGTGACTCTTTTGCTGAAGTTCTTCTTGTTGGAGCTGAGATTCCAACTGCAAAAACTCAATCTTCTCTTGTGCATCTTGTAAACAAATCTGAATATTACAAAGAGCATGCTTGCTCATTTTTATCACATCATCAACATTTGAATGAATGAGGTTATTCAACAACACTAATACCTCATTGATTTTGGCCATTTTTCAACAAATTAGACTCAAAAAGTGAAAGGGTGTCGGCTTCAACCGAAAATGCACCCGTTTACAATGTGATTCAACAACAAATACAAATGACTCAAGAGAATTTCCAGTTATGGAAATCTCAAAGTACAAAATCTGCTCCTCAAATGATGGAGGGCAATCAACAATTTTTTCAACTCAAATACATTGATTTCAACTATGAATGAAGAGGCAAATTCACTCACAATGTGAGTTCAATACAAAATCTCTGCAAAATATGTGCAGCTGAAAACACTATGAAAGAAGCCTTTAAGGCAGCTGAATTTTCCTCCAAATAGCTGTTTTGAATGATGGCAAACTTGTCTTCAAATGTCAATTTCTTCAAAAAAATCACCCTTATGT
The DNA here is from genome assembly GCA_034641835.2 of Pinus albicaulis. Lineage (NCBI taxonomy): Eukaryota > Viridiplantae > Streptophyta > Pinopsida > Pinales > Pinaceae > Pinus > Pinus albicaulis. Next base: position 31,090,421 of record CM076584.1, on the reverse strand, counting down.
CAATGCCACAAATCATAGAATGTAAATCTTCAAATTTCAGTCCATGTGCTCCTCATATGCCATTTTCCATTTTTGCTGTTCATATTTCTCTTTCCTTCCTCTCTCTCTCTGCTATTTTTTTTTTAATTAATTAATTAAAAATTAATTAAAAAATAGATTATTGGGAATAAATGAAAATGGGAATGAAGAGTTAATTTAAAAGGAGGGGAACTTAATTAAAAGGAAGGGGGTATTAAAATCGATTTTTAAAATTGAAAGGCCAAATGGCCAAGTTGAAAGGGAGGGCGGTATTTAAAATGATGGTATTAAAAAGGGAGAGGAATAATGGGTGAGGTGGTTATTGAAATGTGGGGAGGGGAAATTTTAAATGGAGCGTATATTAAAAATAAAAATCGGTTTTTAAAAAAATGGAGGGGCGGTATTAGTTTAAAAGAAAAATTAAAAACGAAATTACAAGTTAGGGAAGGCCGTGGGGAGGGCGGCTGCCCGTGAGACCAGGGAGAGTGTGGGTAACGCGTGAGGGAGGCTGCGGTGAGGCAAGAGGAGGAGGCATAGTCGTAGAGGGAAGAGGTCGGCCAGAGGCGCGTGGGATGGTGTGAAGCGTGTGTGTTGGGAGATGAGGTTTGGAGAGTTTTGGAGGGCCGGCGTAAGGCAGATGTGTGAATGGCGTAGTGTGAATAGGGATGAGCGTGCGTAGGTAGAGGGGAGAGTAAGGTAAGGAAGCCGAGGTGCAGAGGAAGGGGCATAGGGAGCGTATGGCAGGGAGTGATTGCAAGGCTCGAGGGAGTCGTGAAGAAATAGGAAGGGCTGTGTGCGTTGAGCAGAGAGGGAGGGTAAGGAATGTGAGTATAGCTGTGTGTGTTTATTTTTTATTTTTTATTTTTAAATGGTGGTTGATTGTAATGTGAGTATAGCTGTAGTGGAATGGGGATAGGCGGAGTGAGGACGTGGGCGAGGGGAAGAGGGTTGGATAACGCAGAGAGGGGGACTGCTGTATGGTTTGAGTGGAAATTATGGTGAGAGCGTATGCAGCGCAAGGCGTTGAGAGTAGTGAGGGCGGGTTTGCATGGAGAGTTGCAGACTTTTTTTTTTTTTCAAACAGCAAAGAGTAGAGTAGACTTTAAAATAGCAGTAGAACTTCAGAAATTGCAGAGAAAACTCAGAAACCTTTACTTCAAAAAACCAGAACTTTTCTTCAAAAAATTGCAGAGGGCCATATAGCAGCAGAAAATTGGAGAATTTGCAGAGTTAGAGATTTGCAGAAAACTCAGAAATATCAGAAATTTTCCAATGAAAACTCAGAAATATTGCCAGTAAAAACCCATAAATTTTTCCAATAGCCCAGCAGCAGAGAAATGCAGTCCAGAAGCTCAGAAATTTTCAATGAAAACTCAGAAATATCTTCAAAAACCCTCTTTAAACTATTTTCCAACAGCTTAAAAATGCAGAATTTAATAGGCAGAAATTGCAGGAAGAAATCAACCTTCAGATGCACAATGCTGCTTCTCTTCAAAACCAATGCCGGAATGGTGTCAATTTCTAAATGCTGCTCCTTCTCCAAGATAAATTTATGAATGCTGCAAAATCAATGAATGCTGCTTCTTCTTCAAAACACTTCTGAATGGCAGCAAAAACACTGCTACAAACACTTGAGTGCTGCAAAAAAGCCAACAATTTTTGCAGATATGCATAGGCCATAAACACAAATGGCTCACTCAAAGTGGAGCAGGGCCAGCAATCGCCCGCTCTGATACCATGTTAAACACCATGTTGAAGCACACACATGGTGTATGAGGAAGATGAACACACACACACAAGAGACTCAACACAATGAAGGATAAGCGTGAGGCTTTCTTATTTTCCATTATACAAATATGTACATTTATAGTACAATGGTGTGACTCTTGGTTTCACATTCCAAGGTCACTTGGACTCCATTGTGACTTTTCACATTCCACACCTACCCATGTAGGATTAGGTGTTCCAACACTATTGAAAAGTTGTGAATGAGGACCGATGGAGTTGAGGAATTTCTTAGATAAGTGTGATCTAGTTAATACCATGGTTCTCCTCCCATGATAAATAAGGGACAAAAAATATAAAAGTGGAGGAAAATAATTGAAGCTTGGGCTATACCTGTGCATGTGTGAAGAGGGTTAGTAACTCAGGTAAAATAGTGAAACCGTATGATATCAAGAGAACTGTAGAAAGAAAAATGAAGAAGGGTAAGCTCACTTAAGCACAGGAAGCTTGAGTTGAACATGTGGCAGAGTGAAGTGTGGTAACAATGTTAAGTGTGAAAAAGAAAAGACGAGAATATATTTGACTTAAAGTTGAACATGAAGTTGAGATGAGAGAAAAAGAGAGTGTGTGCTGGGAATGTGCAGTGCGAGATTTGAGTTGTTGTGGTGAGCACAAAATGAAATGCAATCAAATGCGGCGTGGATGAGGACTGTAAGAAAATTCAGATAGATAATGAGGCAATGTTAAGGAAAGAATATCATAGATAAAACAAATTTGAATGTGTAATAATTAATGTGGATGCAAGTGGATCTGAGTTTTAAAATGTTATGAAAAATGGATCTGATAGGCAATTTAGGTTGATGCCCATAAATCAAGGGATCGAAGTATCCTTTAGAACGGTGCTTGTAAATCTCAAGGTATAGGTGTCTCCTTCAATTTGGTGCATGCAAATTAGGGAATAAATGTCTTCTTCAGGTTTATTCTTGTAAATATCAAGGGATAAGTGTCTCCTTCTAGTTGGTGCTAGTAAAATAATTGAAAGTAATATTAGGTTGGTGCCTACAACAATATTTAGACACAATTTTTTTGGTTTTATCCCATATGGGTTTCCACATTAATATTTATGTCTCTTGATCTATCTATGTATTGTTTAATTTATTGTGTTTCTATATGGTTTATTAGTAATAACTTAAATCTCTTAAATATTGTCAAAAAAATGTATAATACTAATTCAACCCCCTTCCCAATATTATCTTAGACTCAACTATTTGTACTATTTATTGGTACAATGTAAGGGACTAATGTCTTCATGAAAGCATTAAAGGGTATTCGGTAAAACTTGATTGCCTCCTCCTCTTCGACATTTTTTTTGGAAAGAGAATAACATATACTATAGAAGTAAGATGAGCTAGAAAAATAGGTTTAGGGTCAAAATAGTCATAGACTACTTCTAATTCATTCAATATAACCTACCAATATTGGCTAAAGGGGTTTCCCACCAATAATTACTTCTGGATAAAGGGTCAATATATACTCTATTTAAGTGTGCCTTAGGTCTCACCCTATTAGGTTGTGACATTGACCATGCTTGTTTCAACGTTATGACTTGTTCGGTAGAAACTATCCTTCATGGGAACCCTAGAATAACACCTAATTGTTCTTTTGGTGCCCGTGATGTGTTTATTTGTAGGTCCATGGATCCTCTTTCGAGCCTGCCATGAATCTAAATTGAGCCTCATGCCTCTCTTTGAATATTATTTCTAGCCATCTACAACCCTTATAGAGGGTCCCCACTATTTTTATCATTGATTTTTTCGTTGCTTATGCCTATGGTCTTCAATGTATTACTAGATGTTGTCATAATTCTACTTTTCTTCATCACACTTGCAAACCTTGTAGCCATTCTTGATCTCTTTCCTTCGCATCAGGCTTGTCGCCATCGTGCAACCCATCTCGCCCTTAGATAGATTGCTTCCATGGGTGGGTTTTCATTTCCAAACACTTTGCCATTGCCTCTTGTTTTTCTTAGGTTGATTTTGTCGACCTCATAACTAGCTGCATACCATTGTACCATTGGTTTCTCTGGAATGAGCTTTCTTTTGGTCCTCTTTTCATGCTCATTAAACAATGAAAATTTCAAGCTTCTTTTGTCGTCTTTTCAGGCTCGTTAAACTACTTGAAAATGCTAAATTCTTTGCATTCTTTCCTACTCGTTAGTCAAGATAAAAGTTGGTGATACAACTCTTCTCTGTTCTCACACTTGTTAATTTACCATGAGAAATACATGAGTGTACTTTTTTCTCTTTTTTTGGCTTCGCTACAAAACCCACTAAAATTACACCTATCCAAGTATTCTTTTAACTCTTTTTTAGAATCGTTAAAACTGCATGAGAAAGGAATTATTGAGCTCACTTATTTTCTCTTTCGTGGTCATTAAACAATCAATGGGATCATCTATAAAAAAATGGGAAACAGGGAAAAAGTTTTTTTTTTTTTTTTTTTTTTTTTAATTATGTCAATTGTTGGCCACCCTTGAACATGGCACTTGTTTGAGTCTTCCTCTTATATATGGTATTATCCTAGCTTTAAAGGACACTATGAAAATGAGTCAAGTCACTTTGTTATTGAGTTATTATCTAACCTAATTGGTTACCCTTCCAATCCCTAGGCTATTATGATGCCTCATGTGTCGCCACTATGTCTATATGGTATTATTCAGTCCAAGCTAACAAGTTCATATTTGTGTCATGTTGTTATGTGTTCCAGTGAAGTCCTAGTCAGATTCGTCCATCTACACTATCATTCAACCTTTAGTGTCGGTCATCCTTGTATCAGTTGTGCATTAATTTTTCATATGTTGTAATTAGTGACTTAATATTAGTGTCACCTTCATTTCAGATGATGGGGAATACATCACCCTCCCTCGATGGATATATTCCCATCAATGAAAGCACCTTATCTAGGATGTAAATCTAGAAATAGTCTAGTACCTTGAATCTTGTAGTCCTTAGTGGTAGGCTTCCTCATAGTTGATAGTGGGTTTTCCCCATTAGTCCATGTTGACTTGACATCAACTCATTCATTTACACTCGATAGATTGTGCTAGGTACCTTAGGAACCATTTTCTTAATTTTTGATCTCCCTCATGTCTGTTAATCAAGCCCATCAATGCCTAGTAATAAGACAATATCCCTGCATGCTCGACATCAACTCATTCATTCACATGTAGTTGATATGTACCATCAAGATGAGTCGAAGACCTTGGAGCATGGGGCTACCTCACACAAGCATCTTGCCTCTACTAAGTTTCATTAGAGAATGTATTATGCACTTCGAGGGCCATCATTTGGGCACTCACATTAGTTTCCATGGCCCTACTAATATATACTACGACCGAGATCTACATTGTATCATGACCAATCCTTGATGACATGATTCTGCAATATCTTGTGCGGAAATCCATGCTCTATTCTTTCATTATTGAGCATATGTATTCATACCTTGGAAATTTCCATTATATGTATTTGACTATGACTTTAGCATCCCTTTGCAAGTTCTATATCCTTGGCTCCCTCCCTATGATTTTCTCACTGAGATTATTATAATGTATTTTTTCTGCCAAATTATCTTCTGGCCTCATGCATCAGGGGACATCTGTTATAGTCCAAATTTCACCATCTGAGTCTTCCATATATCAAAATGACAACCCCTTCAACGTAATAGGTAAATGCATCAAAATGGAGGTTGGAATGTAGAAATAAGTCCATGGAAACCCTACAAAAAATAGTTTTTTACCTCTTCAACACCCCTACAACAATAACATGGAGAGTTGTAATGATATTTTTGGCTTACCAGGGAGAGTTTCAATACCCCAGTTACATAGTAAAATATAGTTGAAGCAGATAGGGCTGGCAAAGAAAATGGATAAGGGGAAAAGTAGTAAAAATCGATTAGTTCTAGAAGGTAAGGATGAAAGGAACATATTAAACATGGTCAACAGAGTGTCTAGATACATCTGATCACTCATCCAAATCCTTCTATATAAGCAGTTCCCTCCATGGAAAAAAGAGACAAAAATGTATGCAAGGAAATATTATAAGAATGGGGACCCAAGTTACCCTTGTGATAAGCTACAAAATATTGTTTTCATTGATAGTGAGCTATGATGAGAGGACAGACAAGGACCAGGGACTACAAAGGGAGAAACTATTGTAAAAGCCAATGGTATAATAAAATCATTTACTCCCCCCGCCCCCCCCCCCAAAACAACATAATTTTCATTGATATAATTTGTGATTGTATTTTATTTTTCATAATGTTAATGCTAACCTTAGTCTGTAGGAACATAGAACTAGAGATTTTTGTTTTCTATGTGTAGGTAATATGTGAGGAGATTTGCGAAGCCAATATCTTGAAGAATTCAATCACTACAACTATTGGATAATCACTTTCCAAGATAAGGTACATTTGATTCTCCTTGTTTACTTATGTTTTGCACATTTACAATGTGAATTTTTTGGGTTAAGTAGACATCATCACACACCATTTTTCATAGGTGTTGGGTGGGCCTATCGGTTAAGAGTACTTAGCCACTACTGAGAAAATTCCACCTAACAATAAATTTAGAGATAAGATGCTTTAGCTTCTGTAACTTGCTTCTTACATGTAGAGAAACACAAAATGATTTCCAAAATACTTGTACAAAATAAACTATTAGCAATAATATAATTATATCCTTCTTGATGAGTCTACATAAATATGCATATACAAATACAATTATGAAATGATCACACACAAAATTAAATGAAAATTAAATAAGGGTAAATATACATATATCCATTACATTAATCAAGAATAGTAACATAGGACATAAATGAAGTTATCTCAATCCCAACATAAATATTCTTTGATTATTTACCTTCATCTCTCCTTAGGCCTCTCTCAAAAAATTCAAGACCATAAGCTTACTTAATTTCTTTATTCTATTTCCCTTGGGTTGGCCTTAATTATATAGATGGAGGAGAGGTAGTTTTAGGATGCGTTTATATTCTTGAATGCTATAGTGTACTCGATGAAACTGAATCAATAGGCCAATTTAATAGTGATAAATATGAAGTGTGACTCAAGTCACATGTTGATTCTCCTTTGGATTATTGATTTTGTAGGATAAGAGGGTGCTCATGGTCTAGCAATAGTGTTACTCGCGATTATTTCATGTTGCAAGTGGTACAGACAGTGACCAGTGACACTTTACTAATTAGGATGGTTGTGACTATGCTCAAAATCATGTTGGCAAGGGGAAATGATGTGGTGTTTTAGTGTGGAATACAATTGGATCCTTTAAGGCACATAGGGGTGGTTTTTAAGGCTATAACATAGAGTACCAAAATCCATCCCCATATGAAGTAGGTGTTGAGAATTCAGTAGGGCTAGGATTAATTCAAATTCTCTTCTTGATAATTACTTGTGAGCTTACTTGGTTTACTTATGTCTTATATTCTTAGTTTATTTAGTCTTTAATCAAGTCAATTACTAAAATACAAGAGACACAAAGTTAGGCTCTTTGAGCCAGGGAAAAACCTCTCCCTCTTGGAGAGGAAAACCTGTAAGGAATTATTCTTATAGATATTCAAATGACAATTACCAAGACCAAGAATCAGACCCTTGACCTAAGAATGCCTCCAAGGCCTTTTCAATGCTTATTTGTCTAACTCCTTAAATTGTTTCTTCTCTTCAAAATTGATCTTCACTGACTTGCACCTTTCTACACCATAACTAGAGAGCTCGATCTCTATTCGTATTCTACCTTCTTTGACCTTGTCCACCTGAGATACACACTAAACAATAGATCTGGTCTCTTTCTTCGCATATAATTACTTCCCCACTTCCCTATCCTTTGAACACAACCTTAACTTGCACTTCAACATAGTCATATATGTCTACACCTTATCCACAAATTTCAGACTTAACCAATTCGTTTTTCTATGTCTTCTACATGGCACTTGTAGGGGTATATATATTTGTTCTTGCAGTTAATTATAAGTCGACCTATCATATGTTAGGAGGCTGACTATATCACTGCTTGTAAGCCGACTTGGAAGGATAATTTTCCAACGATAATGAGGTTGTCTTGATCCAATCCTTTGTAGATATCTGACAAGGTCTTGGAGCATACCTTTTGACTAGACAATTCATATATATGACTCTTGAATACATTTATATCTAGAATACAAATCCTAATAGACATCAAGAAGAAGTCTATTGACCTATAATAAAAATATTGCTCATGAAACCCATGAAGCAAGTACACCAAAAAATGCATTTTATTATCTTTTTCTTATTTTTTACATAAATACATAATTACATAGTCAATATGAAGACCGATCCTAGTTACACTTTTCAACACTCCCTCTTAACTAGGGAGGTATTCAAACAAAGATGTCAGTCACTCTTCAACCGAAGAATCAAATTGGTAATCGCATCTCTATAGCATCATATCAACCAACATTGTCCTAGTGAAATGCCTTGACTAACAACCTCATCTCTCAATGAGACAATGGGCTACAATGTTGGCGAGAATCATGACTTATAGATGCCATAGTCATTGTCTCTCCAAGGTATATACTCCACCCAGGTGTTCCAAAGTATGACCTTCTTGGACTATTCTTCTCTTGGGTAGCTATCCCTCAAAGAATATTGGTCCCCAACGAATCTTATCTTGAATTCCCTATCACATTCTCAAAGAGTATCAAAAACCAGATGCTTACCCAATCCACCATTCTGTATTCCCAAGTGAATACCAAAATGATTTTTATTTCTCTCCCTCTCAACTAGGGAGGACCTATTTCACAAGGGAATATACTCATTCCTATACAAGGAATTTACCTAAGTTAATTCTTAGGAATTACCAAGTTTCTTCCAAGTAAGAAACTTACCACCAGGATCCCTCTTAACCAGGGACCCACAACAACAATGGTGAGACACTCAACTGCTCATGAAGAATTTCTGCCCTTGATGTCATGGATTTCGATATTGAGGAATCTTCAACTTTAGCTTCATAGGGCACAAATCATCCATCACTTTCATTCATGAGTCATGTCGGCTATCAGAAAGTGATTCATCATATTTCCTTATCTGGTCCACTTTTATGTCATGCTGCTTTATTTCTAACCATCTCTAAGCATCTTACATCCTTTTCACATGATTGGCAGCCCTGCACAAATTAATCCAGATAAACATATACGTATGAAATTTTAAAAACAAAAGTTACCTCAGTGATGATCTTTCACCATGACATATTCCTGTAGGCATCAGCATCATATATTCAGATTAACAAATATCCTAATGATATGTTTTTTCAAGGGTCTTATTCTTTACCAAACTTCTATCAGAGTCTACATATCCTCTCAGGAGATCTTCTAGTCACATCTTCTTGGCTTTCAGATGATTACTTCCTCTTGACATGGTTTCACTTCATGATCTCTTCCTTTCCACACATCTTCATTCCCAGGAACTTCCAATTTCCAGTTCCTTGTTCATATACAACCACCTCATATTCCATATGAGGATATATTATGTTGATTTCATCTGTCTATGAACTGTGAGAGATCATACTTCTAAAGTTCATTTCATGCAACCATATGACATGACTACACAACATCTAGTGTCAGCATATAAATGTATATACCTCATACCTTTTTCCTTTGAGTCATCCTGTAGCAATTTTACTAGAATGAGGAACTTCATTCCATTGACTTGCTTCATCAATATTTCATCACATCCTAATCCCAGAATTCTGTAGCATTGAATTCTTTGATGAAACTTTCTGCTTTCTTTCTAACTAGTGAATTCATAGAGAATTCCATTAGAAACTATTAGCTCCTATTTCCATGATGACTCTTGATCTTGATGACTGCCTTCCATCAGTATTGTTATCAGTGAGGTTTTCCAGGAGTTGTTTCACCAAGAGCTCCTACCATGCTGCTATCATGATGTTATCAATATATATTACTTCCTATCATACTATTTTACAACCAACATAAATCACTTAAAGAGGAAGATGATCTCAATCATAATAGAGATCTCTTGCTTCTTATTTCTTAGATTTATTTGCATCATGTTCTTCCCTCATATCTATGGCATGGTATTCTTCCTTTTTCCTCTTGTCCTTTCCAGATTTAGGACAATATCTTTTATAATTTCTAAATGCATTGCATCCAAAGAATCATACTTTGTCCATATTTCTTCTTTTATTCTAAGGATCAAATTTTCTGAATCTTCCTTTCTTCTTGGATATGGCTGCAAAGGCTTGATTCCCTTCACTTGATCATGTATCAGCTTTGGCTTTCAATATTGTTTCCTCTATTTTACATAGAGACCATAAATCATGGAATGGTGTGGCTTCTTTCTTCCCGTATATACTTGAAGTGAAGTTTCCCCATTATTCTCGTAGAGCATTTAGCACCACTGTAATCATTTTAGTGTTAGACATTACTTCTCCCAGTTCCTTTAGTTTGTCTCTTATTTCAGAAATCCTCATAAAGTATGAAGTGATTCCTTCTTCTCTTGACAATTTCATTTTATAAATTTCTTGTCTCAGAGGGATTGCTTCTCCTACAGTACTCACAGAGAATAGCTCCACCAGTTTCTCATATATTTCTTTCGCGGAATTTAGTTTTGATACATAGTGAATGAGTGAGTCCTTAATGGTTTATATGAGAATCCTTTGGGCTTTGATTTCTCTCTTAATGTACTTTGCATGAGCTGGAGCATATTATTTTGAGGGTTGAATTGTAGATCCTTCGATGTAGTCCATAATTTTGTCTTCAATCACATTCAAATCCGTCCTCTTCTTCCATGCACTAAAGTTTGATGACCCAACCAATTTGTTGCTCCATTTACAATAAGTCATTTTGACAGATTTAAGTAAGGTCATAGATAATTACTTGAGTAGAGTGACTTGCAACTTCCTTTATGATGAAGGATATGTTCAAAAGATGATATTTCTTCAAACAATGTCTTGAATGCAAATCTTTGATGGAAAACATTATTTTCTTGAATGAGTTGATCCTTTGAATGAGATACCTTGAGAATCTTCCTTTTAAACTGATTTGATTTTCAATGTAAACTTTTATCTTTGCTTTATGGAGTGTCTTTTTTACAAGTAGCCCTTGTTTTTAGCACCTTAGCTCTGATACCATGTTGAGATTTCAGTAGGGATAGGATTAATTCAAATTATCTTCTTGATAATTACTTGTGACCTTACTTAATTTACTTATGTCTTCTCTTCTTAGTTTATTTATTCTTTCATCGAGTCAATTACCAAAATACGACACAAAGTTAGGCTCTTTGAGCCAGGGTAAAACCTCTCCCTCTTGGAGAGGAAAACCCGTAAGGAATTATTCTTATAGATCTTCAAATGAAAAGTACCATGACCAAGACTCAGACCCTTAACCTATGAATGCCTCCAAGACCTTTTCACTGATTCTTTGTTTGAATCCTTAAATAGACTTCTTAATTTCGACGAAATGCGGTCCGAAGTTTTGAACATCGGTCGTCTGACATTTTTATACTGTCGCTCTTCCGACATTTTTAAGCTGTCGCAATTCCGACGCTTACAAGGCGTCGGTATAGCGACGACGGGTTCAATTTAAAAAAATAAAAAAATGAAACTTTAAAAGAAGAAAAATGTTGTTTTGAATACATTATATGAAGTAAAACAGTCCATGAAGTCATTACATTTTCACATCTGAAGATTGGAACCCAAATATCCATCCAGAAAAGTGGAAGTCCCACCCCAGACAATGATAGAAAAATACCCCATGTCACATACAGGGACATGATATAAAATCCAGTAACGGTCCACATGGAGATTATCGATAATCTGAGAAAGCATCCAAATATGCCCGAGGCATCTATAAGAAAGTGAAATAGCAGTATGTAGAATAGTAAAGCAACAGATAGAGTACCGACGTTCATTGTTCCAAATACAAACTAAAGTACCCAAAATCCTGCAACAGAGAAAAACGCTAATCATGTGAGGAGTGTGATATGTCCAAAATATAAAAAGACCATCAAACCATATCAATAAACCAACAACATAGACCAGAATCGCTAGTTTTGAAGGCAGAGTGATAAACATTAATCATTTTTTTTTCACAAGAGAAAAAACGTTGTTTTGAATATATTATATGAAGTAAAACAGTCCATGAAGTCATTACATTTTCACATCTGAAGATTGGAACCCAAATATCCATCCAGAAAAGTGGAAGTCCCACCCGAGACAGTGATAGAAAAATACCCCATGTCACATACAGGGACTTGATATAAAACCCAGTAACGGTCCACATGGAGATTATCGACAATCTTAGAAAGCATCCAAATATGCCCGAGGCATCTATAAGAAAGTGAAATAGTAGTATGTAGAATAGTAAAGCAACAGATAGAGTACCGACGTCCATTGTTCCAAATACAAATTAAAGTACCCAAAATCCTTGAACAGAAAAAAATGCTAATCATGTGAGGAGTGTGATATGTCCAAAATATAAAAATACCATCAGACCATATCAATAAACCAGCAACATAGACCAGCATCGCTAGTTTTGAAGGCAGAGTGATAAACATTAATCATTTTTTTTTCACAAAAGAAAAAATGTTGTTTTGAATATATTATATGAAGTAAAACAGTCCATGAAGTCATTACATTTTCACATCTGAAGATTGGAACCCAAATATCCATCCAGAAAAGTGGAAGTCCCACCGTAGACAATGATAGAAAAATACCCCATGTCACATACAGGGACATGATATAAAACCCAGTAACGGTCCACATGGAGATTATCGACAATCTGAGAAAGCATCCAAATATGCCCGAGGCATCTATAAGAAAGTGAAATAGCAGTATGTAGAATAGTAAAGCAACAGATAGAGTAACGACGTCCATTGTTCCAAATACAAATTAAAGTACCCAAAATCCTTGAACAGAGAAAAACGATAATCATGTGAGGAGTGTGATATGTCCAAAATATAAAAATACCATCAGACCATATCAATAAACCAGCAACATAGACCAGCATCGCTAGTTTTGAAGGCAGAATGATAAACATTAATCATTTTTTTTTCAGAAGAGAAAAAACGCTATTTTGAATATATTATATGAAGTAAAACAGTCCATGAAGTCATTACATTTTCACATCCGAAGATTGGAACCCAAATATCCATCCAAAAAAGTGGAAGTCCCACCCTAGACAATGATAGAAAAATACCCCATGTCACATATAGGGACATGATATAAAATCCAGTAACGGTCCACATGGAGATCCTGGACTTATGAACACAACAAATAATAAACACATAACCATAAATACAGAGATGCAGCGGAAATAACACTTCATTTCATTAATATCAAAGAACTGAAATTTTCTTACAGACAGAATGGAAATAAAACTAGCTAGGGCTCTGGTAGCTATCTCTGAGAAGAGATGTGGCGGCTACAGGCCTCTGAACTGAGTTACAATGAGGCTCGAGGGCCTATTTATCATTTAGAAACAATGGGAAATCCTAAACAGCCAAAACCCCAACCCTAGGAGATGAAGCGCCAAAACTATGGGCCCCGTTTGGGTAAATTGGTGTTTCAACTTCCCAGGGGCGTAACTTTGGCATACGATCTCCGTTTGATGCGTACCATACCTCGTTAGAAAGATCTATCCGAGGAATACAAATTTGGAATGAGAAACATCGGTCCATGGACCCATGTTTCTCTCCGTTTTCCCAAAAAACGTCGTTTAGGGCCTCAAAACGGCTTCGGAAGTTTAGGACCCGAAAAACTGCTAAAAATAGTAAACTGTGCCGAAACTGAAAAACTGAAATAGACAATGGTGGAGCCCCAAGTGGAATAGGCGGGTGACCACCAATATCCACCTGGATCATTCCTCCCCCCTTAGGAAGCAATGGCCCCCATTGCGTTAAGTTCCTCCATGAGATGAGGAAATTTCTGCTGAACTTGGTCCCTAGTGAACCACTTTCCTTGGTGCAGGAGTTGGCCAGCTTTGACAACCCGATACAGTTGGATCTTCTGTTGGCGAGTGTTATTGATTTTCATGTCCATGATACAATCTGTGGTGGCCTGTTCCATGCAGTCTGGGTTTAACTCTGTTGGTGTGAGTTGTTCTGCAATGTCTGAGGTGTCCAGTAGAGGTGGGAAGTAAGGACGAAGGCGATCCACATTGAAGATTGGGTGCAGACCAAGGAATGGTGGAATACTGAGCTCGAAGGAATTGTTCCCTATAGCCTTGGTGATGGTGTACGGCCCGTATCGGAGCGGGCGAAGCTTGCGGTGGGGTCCAGTGAGGCGCTCCTTCTGCAAATGTAGCCATACTTTGTCACCCACCTGGAAGTTGTGTGGCACCCGCTGTTGATCATGGCGTTGCTTGTACTTGGCATTGGCTCTGTCCAATATATCATGAACCTGTTGGCGGATGTGTTGAATGCGCTCGATGAAGCTACTGGCTTTGTCAACTTCAGACTGGACATGAGCTGAATTGGCCTGAGCAGCTGCAAATGGCATGGCTACGTCAATGGGACATAGTGGCTGGAATCCCAAGCCCACCCGAAAGGGGCTATGGCCGATTGAACTGTGGAGAGCCCGATTATAACTATGTTGTACATAAGGGAGGCTCTCGTCCCATGTGCGTGGATGCTTTGAATTGTACATGCGCAGAATGTGTACAATCATTCTGTTAACGACCTCTGTCTGGCCATCTGTTTGGGGATGGAAAGCTGTGGACTTGGTGAGCTTGGTATCCAACATTGACTAGAGGCTGGACCAAAATGTGCTGAGGAATCTGCTATCCCGATCTGATATGATAGACTGTGGGATCCCAAAGTGCACCCACACTCGTTCAAAGAAGAGTTTAGCAGTGGCTTCTGCTGTTATATTCTTCTTGCAGGCCGCCATAATGGCCATCTTCGAGAATCTATCGACGACCACAAAAACAAAGTCATTTCCCTGCTTAGTAGAAGGCAGGCCCGACATGTAATCCATGGAGATGGATTCCCAAGGTCGACTAGGGGTAGGTAGAGGAGTATATAGGCCTTGCTTCTTGATGGTCGGTTTGGCAATGGCACAAGCAGTGCAGGATCTGATGTGCTTCTCGACATCTTTTCGAAGGTTCGGCCAATAGAAATACTTCTGTAGTATTGCTACTGTTTTCTCGACCCCGAAATGCCCAGCGACTCGACTGTAGTGTGCTTCCCATATCATCTTGGCACGCTCGCTTGAAGGAACACAAAGGTGTCCCAGGTGACATAAAAGTGCATCTGGGAGGTGAAAATTTGGAACTTGCGTACCCCCCAAGAGTGCCTTGTAAGTGTGGCCGAATTCTGGGTCACTCTCATAGAGAAGCGGCCAATCAGAAGTCTCGTGCCCATAAGAGTTGAGCATGGTGGTGAGCGCCACGATCGGTGGTCGGCTGAGGCAGTCTGCAACATTATTGGTGCTACCCTTCTTGTACTTGATGTTCAAATGAAACTGTTGCAGATATGTGGACCACTTCTGATGGCGATCATTCCGCAACTTCCCTTGTGTCTGTATGAACTATAGGGGCCGGTGGTCTGTGTGGATGATTGTTTCCTTCCCCAAAATGTAATGCTTCCATTGTCGAAAAGCTTGCACAATGGAATACATTTCTTTGTCATAAGTGGGATACTTGCGAACTGTGTCAGACAATGTCTCACTGTGATATGCCACTGGATGTCCCTGTTGAGTAAGAACCGCCCCAATAGCATAGTCAGAGGCATCTGTCTCGATCTCAAATGGTTGTTGCAAGTCTGGTAATGTGAGCACTGGGGCAGAACAGAGGCGATTTTTCAATTTTGTGAACGCCTTCTGTTGAGGTTCCAACCAAAAGAATTTTTCTCTCGCTCCTCCCTTGGTGACTTGACTCAAGGGCCAAGTGATATGAGAGAATCCCAACACGAATCTACGGTAGAAATTAGCAAGACCCAGAAAGCTGCGAAGCTCTGTTATAGTGGTTGGGGCTGGCCAATCCCGAATAACTTGGATCTTGGCTGGATCCACATGCACCCCCCTTTCATCAATAATGTATCCCAGATATTGAACCTGGGTCAAGCCAAAAGTGCACTTCTCCAAATTGGCACACAACTTGTGTTGCCATAGTGTTTGGAGGACTTGTCGGGTGTGGTGAAGGTGCTCTTCCCAAGTCTAGCTGAAGATCAAAATGTCATCCAAGTACACCACTAAAAATGAGTTGGTGAATGGCCGCAAGATGTTGTCCATCATCCTCATGAAGGTTGCAGGAGCATTCGTCAACCCGAAAGGCATGACCAGCCATTCGGAAAGGCCTTCCTTGGATTTGAAGGCAGTCTTCCACACATCAGAGGGTTCAATTGGTACCTGGTGATACCCAGACTTCAGGTCGATATTGCTGAAATATTTTTCACCTTTGAGTTGGTCCAGAAGGTCATCAATCCGTGGGATTGGGTACCTATTCCGGACAGTGATCTTGTTCAGTGCCCGATAGTCAATACAGAGTCTCCACATCCCATCCTTCTTCTATACCAACACCGACGCAGCTCCCATAGGGCGAAGGAACCTGAGTCTCCATGGTGGACCTTCACACAATCTCAATCGCCTGACGCCTCTGTCTCTTAACAAAGCGTCAACAGATTTGGCCCGCACAGTAGCGGCGCATTCGGGGCCGATCAATCGGTGCTCGACTCTGGAGCAGCAGGAACCTCGTGGGCAGTGGCATGTCTCTCGTACTTCCATGTAACCTTATCAATTTGTTGCTGCGGCGTAGGAGCCCTGTTGGAGGCCGTGGGCTGGCGGGGCCTTTCGTTTCTTGTTCCTCGGGTACATCATCAGGAAAATGAATTTCTAGTTTGGGAAATGAGTTTATCGCATTGTTTACAGAAGTGCATAGGACAGCGACAGAGGTGGTACTCTCCAGATCCCCGTACAACTTATTTCCCAAAGTAATAACAACACGAGGTTTAGACTGGTACACAAAGATGACGTTCCACAAAGTATGTTTATTGTCCTAATAATACATTAGAAACACCAACAGAGGCTACATAATACTCTCATCTGCAAGGGTCGTGATGCTAGTATGCGAGCACCGTCGTCGATTGGAAAATCGTCCTTGGTGAAGTCACCCGACAGGTGATGTGGTGAGCCGGTCGGCAAGCCCAACCGTCTGGCTGTACACCGCTTAGGGGGCGAAAGTGTTCTTACTTCCATTGTTGAGCAATGAATCGATCAAGGAGTGCCCTTACCCACATCCGGAGCAAGAGACGTCTCTCCTCCTGGATTCCTGCCTTCCTTCCTGATCTTTTCAAAGTGGTGGGCAACAGTGACGGCCATTCGATCGTCAACTGCTTCCTTCATTCCTTCGTGTCCCGATTCAAGTTTACATGCATCTCACCTTAGGCTCCCTATCTCGGCCACTTGCGACCGTTTGGCTCACACACTCACTGTGCTGTGAGGGAGCCCTTATGGAACCCACACCACTTTCTGTCTTCTTTTGGCTTTGTGATTATCATGTTTCTTTTCGTGGCTTGATGAGTTGTCTTTAGCACCATGCCTTGGCTCTATCCTTATTCCAGCTTGAAGCACCTTCCGCCTTTGCTTTTGATTCACAGATCCGTAAAAGTCTCGCTTTCTCGCTTGAATTTCTACTATTCACAAGATACTTAAGATGACTGCCAGGAGAGATGTCGAGGAATCTCTATTTCTCCCGAATGTATCCGTGCATAACTCAGGGAGAGCCAGCATCTAGATTTTCGCCCTAATCTTTGATACCCAACTCACAGAAGTGGGAACAGATTCGTCACTCATACATTCTGGATCTCCTTTGTTGTCGAGCGTGATCCATTGGGGCAGATTGTCTCACAGCTCTCATGGGATAGCACTGTTTCCTCGACGTTGTCTCCGTAAAAGAATTTCCAAGTTGGTACCACTTGAGAACAAAAGAGGGTTTCATTCCTCGTCCTTGTTCTCGCGTAGGTTTCCACCTACCTGCAACATGGGGTAGTCAAGGAGGTAGAAAATAATCTTCTCCCGATCCTGGCAGTCATGGAATCGAGAAATATCTCTTCAGCGAGATTCAATGACCATCTAAGAGGATTCCGGTCTATTTGACCCTCAAATATGGGAATGTCAAAATTTACTTGTACCTTAAAAGGAGTTGCGCCTCCAGAGTGGCTGCTGGATGTAGATGCGCCGCTGATGGGTAGCCGTTGAAGGATTTGAGCAAAGTTATCCATCATCGCGTTCCTTTGTTTTTAGAGGGCCTCCTCGAGCAATATTTTGATAGGATCTCCTGCTCCCTCATCTTTCTTTTCGTCCCCCATGGGCGTCCGTCGAGGTTTGCGAGGCTGATCTTGCAAAGGTTCCACTAGATCGAGCCCTAGCTCCTTATACCCCGACCTCGTTGGGGACATGCAAAGAAGGATCGAGAAAAAGCAGACCGCTCTGATACCACTGATCCGGATTTATGCAGGAACGCAACAGAATAAACACATAACCATAAATACAGAGATGCAGCGGAAATAACACTTCATTTCATTAATATCAAAGAACTTAAATTTGCTTACAGACAGAATGGAAATAAAACTAGCTAGGGCGCTGGTAGCTATCTCTGAGAAGAGATGTGGCGGCTACAGGCCTCTGAACTGAGTTCCAATGAGGCTCGAGGGCCTATTTATTATTTAGAAACAATGGGAAATCCTAAACAGCCAAAACCCTAACCCTAGGAGATGAAGCGCCAAAACTATGGGCCCCGTTTGGGTAAATTGGTGTTTCAACTCCCCAGGGGCGTAACTTTGGCATACGATCTCCGTTTGACGCGTACCATACCTCGTTAGAAAGATCTATCCGAGGAATACAAATTTGGAATGAGCAACATCGGTCCATGGACCCATGTTGCTCTCCGTTTTCCCAAAAAACGTCGTTTAGGGCCTCAAAACGGCTCCGGAAGTTCAGGACCCGAAAAAATGCTAAAAATAGTAAACTGTGCCAAAACTGAAAAACTGAAAGAGACATTTGTGGAGCCCCAAGTGGAATAGGCGAGTGACCACCAATATCCACCTAGATCACATGGAGATTATCGAAAAATTTGAGAAAGCATCCAAATATGCCTGAGGAATCTATAAGAAAGTGAAATAGCAGTATGTAGAATAGTAAAACAACAGATAGAGTACCGACGTCCATTGTTCCAAATACAAATTAAAGTACCCAAAATCCTTGAACAGAGAAAAACGCTAATCATGTGAGGAGTGTGATAACCATCTCCAGAAACCCAGGCTCGCTTGTAATATCAGGCTCGCTTGATTCCAAAATTGGTAACCATCTGTTGCATCCGAGATGTAAGGTTCAGTTTCGCTTGTTTCCATTAGTAGCCCGCTACAGCATCCACCCTGTTCATAGCAAAAAGGTTCCTGTACTAGATATACAGAGAAAGAGTATAATATGTAGACCATATAAACATGGCTCTGTATTTCAAAAAACAGGTTTAAAATAGAAACAGGGCAACATTTTTTTTTCTAAGTAAAGTTAATCTATTAACAGTGGGAATAAAATTACACCGAAGTCAAAATCATTGCCCAGACTCATGGCAAATTTGTCATCAAAAAATAAAAAAATTAAGAAGACTGCCCTCATACGGGGAAACCAGTCTTGAACGTTTAATTTACAGAATTCAAAAATATTACAAAGGTCCAGCACAATAAAATAATCTAAAAGCAGCCCAATTAAGTGGGTCGCGAAGCAAGAAAAACAAATTAACCAAACTACTCCTTCGGCTCCTCGACGATTCGACACCATCCTTCGGAAGGTCCAGGATCACTAGGTGCTACCTCCACATTCATGCCACGACTCCCCTCCTGAAGGCCCGAATGCTGGCCGGCTTTTTTTGAGCTCAGACCCGCTGAACGGGTGCATTATTCCTCCGTTTGGGCCTCCTCGCAGAAAACCACAGTGACTGAAGCTGTGATTCGTGGGCGGTTGAGAGAGAAATTAAAGGAAAATTGCGCAGTGTGCGTCGTGGGAGAAGGTGAACTAGCGGTGGGGAAATGAGGAGTAGGGGAATCCATACGGTGGCCATATCCTACAACCCGACCCCGCCCACTCCTAGTATTTGGATAGCGACCTGCGTAATAATCACGAGACTGGCTGGAAGATAACTCGGTTGAGGGGCTAGAGGGAGCGCGCAGGGGTTGACCTCTAGTGCTCCCCCTGCGGCAACGCATCCTTTGACGCACGCGAGGCATGGGTGCAGTCTCACTAGCAGTGGGCACAAGAGAAGATAGAGAAGCAGAATTCCAATAAACAGAGGAAGACAGACAAGGACCAGTCCGAGAGAAATGCAGATATGTAGCACGGTCTACGCAGCAGTTCAGCTGGCCACTTCTCCTTCTCGTCACAGTGAGTAGGCAGTGTAACCCACTAACTGGCTCGTCTGAAAAACCATAGCGAAATACCATTTTATCGACCCGACTGCAATGCAATTGAAGGACGCCCGTCATAATTAATCTCTGATCATTAATGAGAGCCGAATGCCGGATCATATTGGAGCATGCGGAATCGCTAACAGGAGTGGAGGTCCGATCTTGAACAGTGTTAAAACTTAATGCGATTATATGTGAAAACCTTGGAACTTAATTGAACAACGTTAAAACTTAATGCGATTGATATGAAATCGCCACATCCATGTCCCATCACCTTAAATGCCATCGAATGCACCCGTAGCTGGGAGTAGGGCAAGTTTTTATTGAGGACACGTGGCAAAAATTGATTGGAGCGGATCTTTGTTTGGGCTGCTCGCGCAGTGGAAATCCGGACCCGAAAAAGATTAGGGCGAATTTGATAAGAAATTCACGTCACAACTCTCCCTCCATATGCTAGCCCAACTTTTGACCCGAAAAATATTAGGGCGGAATTCATTTGGTTTTCGCATCACAAAATTGGCCGACATCAGCAGGCTGTTTTGGAACGTGAATTTGGTTTGAATTATGGTTTATCGCCGTTTGAAGTCCGGCCGGCTCGACTTAAGAACAATTTTGTTTGATCCCATATTATAAAATTTGTGTTGGTTTTCTTTGATAATACACATATTTATAATAAATCATGGGAATACCACACTAGTAAACATGTAGAAAAGTTATATAAATTATTGAGAACAATCATTTTTATGTAAAAATATCCAAATGTGCTTTTGGGAAATAAGAATTCGAGTATTTGGTTCATATTGTTTTAAAGGAAAGAGTGAAGTTGGAGCCTCAAAAGATGCAAGCTATTACAAAATGACCTATTCCTAAGAAAATCAAGGTTCTTAGAAGATTTTTTAGACTTACATGATATTCTTGATCATTTGTTAAGAATTATGCATGCATTTCAAGTCCACTCACATATCTCTTGAAGAAAATATCATTTATATGGAATGATGAGGCTACTTTGGCATTCTTTCTTTTAATGGATGCCATGTCTTCTACACCAACATCGGTTGCACCTAATTTTGGTAAAAAATTCATCGTAGAGTGTGAGGCACTAGGACAAGGAATTTACATAACATTAACACAATGAGGGATATCATTGGCTTTTAAAAGCAAGGAATTCAAAGAAAATATTTGGTGAAATCTACGTAAGAAAAATAAATGGAAGCAATATTACATGCAATAAAAAATGGGGATAGTATATCACTGGGAGGTACTTTAAAGTCAAGATATACCATGATAGCATAAAGTATTTTTTGAAGCTATGGATTTCATTGGAAGATTAACAAAAATGAGGAGAAAAATGCAAAGTTTTAATTTTGAGATAATCTGCAAAAAGGGTAAGGAAAATTTAGTACATGATGCTCTTTCTAAAATAGAAGAGGCCTCAAATTTATATCCAATTACATTTTCTATTCCTAGGTGGCTAGAACAAGCTTGCCATAATGGAAAAATGACAATAGTACTAAACAAAAACTAAAATTTATAAAGGATGGGATGAACTCTATGGAGCATTGGGAGTGAAAGAGATATACTTTGGTGCAAATGTAGAATATTTTTATGCACGCAAGCATATTTGAATAAACAAATATTAAGGGAGTCCCATGTCTCTCTGATGGTAGGACGCAGGGTTCCTTAAAACATCTCAAAGGATCAAGAAATATATTTTTGGAAGGAATGAAGAAAGATATTCAAAATTTTGTAAGAGAAGGTCAGGTTTGCATAATAAATAAAAGAGAGATAGTAAAATCTCTAGGGTTACTTCGACCATTCCACATACATATTCAAAGACTAGAAGATATATCAATAGACTTTATTACAGGGTTACTTAAATATAAAGGTAAGTATTACATTTTTGTGGTCATTTATATAGACAAATTTTGTAGATTTTTTTTGTAGAGCTCAAAGTACATAAACAACAAGCCAAGTGGCAGAAGTGTCCATGAAAGAAATTCATAGTATTGATGGTTTTCCTAAAGTAATAGCAACAAGAAACTTTTGGAAATAATTATTTAATATGAGTGGAGAAACACTAGCTGCCATGAGTTCTACATATCAAACACAATCAAATGGTCAAACAAAAATAGTTAACAAATGTTTTTAAGGTTATCTACAATGTTACTATTTAGAAAAGAAATCTTAATGGATGAAGTGGCTTCGTCAAGGAATAATGGTAATATGATACTACCTATCACACATCTACTAAAATTTCCCCATTTAAGGCCCTTTATGGATATCCAACTCCTAGTATCTCATAATTTTTACAAGATAAGTCCAAAGTATAGGAAACAGAGTCACATATGGAAAATACTAAAGAAACTTTGAAAATTATTATGGAAAACCTTCAAATGACATGAAACATGATAAAACAACAAGGGGAACAACATTGAAGTGAAAGATTATTTGAGGAGGGTAATTGGGCATTTTTTAGATTATAGCATTATAAGCAATCTTCATTCAAGAAAAAGAAGAATAAAGAATTAGCTCAAAAATGTTATGGCCCTAAATAATTATTCATAGGATTGCACAAGTGGTATAGAAGTTATATTTTCCTTCTTCTTGCATTCATAAGGTTTTTCATGTATCTTGCCTAAAAGAGGTTTTGGGAAAAAATATGCCAATGTAAATAGAACTTCCAAAATTAGATGAAGAATGAAAGTTGATTCTTGAACCACAAAAAGTTATAGATAAACATTCTGTATCTCTTTGACATATAACCATGATGAAGTACCTAATCAAGTGGAAGAATATTCCTCTAGAAGAAGGTACATGGTAAAATGATCAATTCGTGATGAAATACCCACGGCTAAAGGGTTCGTTTGAAGTTTTGACAAAGGTTTTGTTATATGTTTTATATAACGCGTAGCGGAATAGTTTTATTGTTTGTTAAGGTCCCACACAGTGATCAAATTTGAAGGGCAGGTCTGAATTTCAATTAGAAGGGCATATATCTATGTCGCCCTTCCATAATGAAAAGCTTAAAAAAAAAAACTTTTCAATTGACCACAATAAATTATTTTTACATTTCATTTTTAGAAAGACAAAACCATCAATATTTATATTAATAAAAGACTGTTACATATACAACAATGAAGAAGGCTCCATATTTCATTGCTTAAATATCTCATTGGCAATGTCAACATAAGTCTTGAAGACACTATTATAAGAATTTGGATACATACCACCGAGATATAGGAGATTCTTATGTGTCAGATTGTGTAATACAATTTTGACTTTGTCTCACAAGGAGCAGCAGCATGGAGGTCTGGATTTTTCTTATAGAACTTTATTATTATTATTTGAAACATTGTTTATAGATATGAAGACAACAATGAAATTATGAGCATGGTGGACAATTAGTCAAGCTCATGATGCCAAACCATGATGATGTAAGTTTTGAATTTAACATTTTTACATGTTAAAGACAAATAGTCAAAATCATTGACAACTTAGTATGCCATAATTAATAATCATTCCCTGTTCACTTTTTTTAATAGGTTTATGTCACACAATGATCTCTCTTCTCTGGCATTTACTTGTATTGAAGATCACTATTCTAGGAATAAGGAGTTATTTTCTCCAAAAATAACCCTAGCCAAACATTGACAATACATCAAGGATATCTTTCTATGCTTCATAAGTACATATGTTCTACTTCTAAATAATGTCTTGGAAGTGGTTGTTTTGCTGGAAATTATTCACCAGTTGGTTTCATACCAAAGACTTTTTCTCATTTTCAGCATCCAATACATGAAAAAGATAATGGTTTAAAACAACATAAATATTTGAAATTTTGCAAGAATTGTCTGGCACACTTTGAATATTAATTTTGAAGTCAAGTGCATGATGTTGTATAGGATCAAGTGTCATTTTGAATACCATATGTTTCACAAGAAACTTCTCAACATGCTACCCTGCAGTAAGGATTAAATGACAATATTGCATCAACTATTTCCATAATAAAAGTGCACCTCGGCCATAAGACTAAACAACTACAAATGTTGTAGATCTAACAAGACCACACAATCAAATGTATTCCACAAGGCCAATATTGTATGAAAAATGAAAAGGAGTTTGCAACCAAAAATGCCTTAGGCAACTAATTCAATTAGATACACCAAACCATCAGCAAAAAGGAAAACCAGCCTACTCAAAAGGCAAGCGTTTACCCCCTTTGACAAAATTTTGAGTTCCGAAACAAGGGCCTTTATTTTCTTGTCAATACCCCTAGTAATTTGAACGGGGTTTGCACCTGCTGCAACAACCTAAACAAAAAGGTTTCATTTCAAATTATTTTCCACAAATTTAAGATACAACCATTGTCAGTTTTGTATTTCCTAACAAGCTCATAAATTTTGACAAAAGAACCAAAATTTTTTAATACCTGATAGCAATTTTTTCACTCAAAACTATCTTAGACTCAATAAGCCCAACCCAAAACTAAAAAACCAAACACCATAAGACCCTACAAAAATGAATAGATGATCTTAATCCAGTACTATCGACAAAAAGTTACCTTTACACCCTCACTTATTAAACCCTGTGCTGTTGAATTTTAACATCAACTGCTGCAGCAGAAGGACGGATGCGGCAACAACATTTTTTTTTGGAGGTTGCTTGCATGCCATCCAGAAATTTAATTCAACATTTAAAATTCCTGCAAGTTTTTTTTGTAGACGGCCGCAGCCATATTTCTGTACAGGATTGTATTTAAACACAACAACCAGCATTAACGCAATTCACCAACCATAAATTAAACAAATAGAAATTTACCCCCCAGTTTTGTAAATTCAAAAGGAGGACACGTGGAGCATTAATATTGGATTGCATGAAATTGAAGGGAATCTGAAAACCTGAAAATCGGACCCGAATTTTTTATAAGGCACATTGGATTGAGAATTCGCGTTACAAATTAGGCAGACGTCAGCATCCCATTTTGGAACACGAATTTGGTTTGAAATTCAATCTATTCATACTTTTGAAGTCCGACGGAAAGGATTCTTTAATGTTTTGATAATTTAATTTTATGTATGCTTTAATATATACATATGTTTTAAACATATGTTATATATATATATCATATGTGAAATGAAAGGTGGGCCATAGAATTTAGTTTTAATTTTTTTTTTTTTAAATAGGGTTTATTATAATATGTTTTATATGTTACGGCATATAAAAATAAAAAGGACGAAAAATCTTGGTAGTTTTTTTTATAGACAGTACGTAAATTTTTTATTACACAGAAGTGTGTAAAAAGTGAAAGATTGAGTGTAACTTTTTAAGTGTGTATGCACAGCAGTGCAAAAGTGAAAAACACAACAGAGTGTTTTAGAGACAGAGTATGTTTGTTTTGAACAGATAGTGAGTTGGTTTTATGCACTGTGTTTTGTAGCAGTCATAATTTTGTAATCCCTCTCAGTGAGGAAGAAGTGTAATAGTTTTTTTTTTGAGTTATTGAAGGGAATAGAAGTTTGTTTTCAAAGTATTGAAACTATGTCTCCTGTCAAAGAAATTTTTATTTTCTCTGTGTTAGAGGAAGGGAGATTTATTCTCCATTCATTGTTCTAGAATTTTTCAATATTCCAACATGTGCAAGAACAACAGATGTTGTGGTTCCATCCCCAGCTAAATCATTTGTCTTTTCCGCAGCTTGCCTTACCAACTTGGCCCCAATATTTTCAACTAGGTCCTCTAATTCAACCAATAAAAATGTCACAACCATAGCATTGAGATACATTTCATTACACTGTCAATAACAATAAAATTTGACTCAGCCATAACCCTTTCCTTTTATTGTTGTGAAAAGTTTTATGCATTACTCTAATGTGGCTAGTCCATAGGCCAAGTAGACCACTGGGTAACAAATATGTTTCCTTTCACCTTTGAGTTTTCAAATTATGCCTACCAAAACTAAGACATTTAAGAGGGGGAACTAATACAACGTTAAAAAGAAAACCAGAGCACACATCTACAAATTACCTCCTTAGCTACTGTCACACCATCATTAACTATTTTCGAAGAACCATGCTTGCTCTCCAAGACAACATTTTTCCCTTCGCCCCAAGGGTGACTCCAACAAGATCAGCAAGTTTGTTCACACCGTCTGCAAGACAAATTGACAATGCTTTCAGTAAGTGTGCAATTGAATGCCAGACCATATGACAAAACAACCCTCCATGAAAAATTAAAATAACACATTAAAATCGAATATAAGTGGACAAGGAAAGATCCACCGCAGTGAAGTTTCATGTGCAGGTGACCTTCCTTTAAACATAATTTTTTCTCTGACCTGCAATTTTTTTGTCACCGAGCCATCCTTGTTGAAGTACAACTCCTTTTCCATAGCTCTTGTATTAACTACCTTCTCTCTGTCGCGTAATCTCAGAGTCCCTCTTCTGCTTGAGCGATTAAAGGAAATGGGTGAAAAAACTGGAAGAGAAGACAATTGTCTGCCATAATTATCAAACATTGCACCCAACTTCTTCCCCTTTCCATTGTTACCCAATGAGGTAGATGTGGCAATTGTTGTAATACTGCCCAAAGCAGAGGCCATCTTCTCTTATCCTGAATATAGAATTACAATATCTTCATATTAGTATGAACCTTAAAAAACATGACTCCCATTGCTAAAAACCACTTTTAAGTTGTAACCGGAAAACTAAACAACTATCGCAACTTTTGGCAACTTCTGGAGCATTAAGAGAGAAAAAACCAAAGAGAAATACAACCACAATCCTCATTTTAATGAGACCGGACTATATATTTGCATTAAGATAATAGAAATAAATCACGACTATATTAAGGCCAACACAAAACAATCTTTAACCAGTGTCTCTCGCGGCCTTCAGGTTGCCATGCTAGAGGTTGCATATTTTTAATTTAAATTCTTGACCTCTCGTGCCCATCTACAAATGCATCCAATGGGATATCTACATCAAATGCTCCTTTATATCCCCAAAAACAAATTCCCTACTACAAGAGCACCAGTATTGATGGATCACCCCACACCATCCCACCCACTAGAAACGGTGAAAAAGGAAACCCGAGAAACCTTCTGAAATATCTCAAGATGACCATATAGGTGGTTCTTATGAATCAACCAACCATTCAGAACATGCTCATCAATCCAAACCATGAGTATTATGTGACAATATTCAAGCAGACACTGAATCGGATTTCTGAAGCTATGTTAGAGAAACCCTAAACTCTCACCGAAAATAGGTGAAATGTGGCACCACTCAGAGATTGACATGTGCCAATTGGTACAAGTGGTAGAAAATTGGCATGCTCAAACAATGAGGTGATGCAGGAATGACATGAGGGAGAAAATATCAGAAAATCCCCAAATCTGGAGAACTAAAGCTCATCACCAACCTGAGATTGACAACTTTACATGATGTAACCTATGAAATCGTAAATGGAGAAATCATAGTAACAATAAAGTAAACTATGTAACAATAAAGTTGGATTCATCCTGGGAGTTGTAATGGGAGAAATCATAGTGAACAACAGGAAACATGCAGAGTTGCTTACAATCAAATAGATGAAAAAACACATACAAAAAACCTAGATAATAATCATGAACAAGCTTAATATTGAATTATGAACTGTAAAGGAACTTACAAAATGTGACATTACGAACCTGGTCAAGTGCACAAGCAAAAATATCCTGGACATGACCCTGGTTGATAAGTTGTATTGCTCATGATGCAAGAGGATTTGTACCTGCACTGCCAAGTCAATCAAAATCCATCATTATCTATACAATAAATACAAGTAATTGATGTAGTATTTTTTACTCTAAGATGCATTCTTATGATAATGTTAGAACATATGTTGAAAATGTCAAAACATACCTGAATAAGCTCCTCTTCATTTCAAGAACAATTTATTTGAGTCGCATGAACTTGGAACAAGCCTCCCACGATCTGAAAGAGTAGCAACTAAGTCAACAATGACTTTTTTGTTGCTACGCTGGATCGAGGGAGGTTTGCTCCAAGATTAAATCGCTCCAATAAATTATTCTCTACTAAATAGGGCCAACCACGTGAAGGTGGAATCTCTTATGGCCCCTCCCTCACATCACTCTCAATTCCCCAATACCCAATCTATATTTCATTTTTTAGTTTCATGAGCATTAAAAAAAATATTCAATAACTAATAAAAAAACAATTCAACAAAAAGTACGCAAGGAAACATTGCAATTAATGCTTGACATAAAAATAGTATGATAAATGAGTTTTTTATATAACGCAAAAAACGTTCCAAGTATGGTAACGTTTTTCTTATAATAATACAATATTTTACATTATCAATTTTTCTTTTTCTTCTTCATATTTCTAAAGCTCCTAATTACATCATCAATATCATCGTGCTCTGCTCCTGTTTCGTGCCTTTCGACCCGCACTGCTAACCTAGTTGCGTAGTCACGATGTCTGGTCTCATCCAGTGACGAGGCATCGCCTACAAAAACAGATAATATTAAATTTTAATTGTTAGTTTTTAAATATCATTGAACTAGGGTAATATTAATAAAAAAAATTGCAATGAGATTATTTACCTGGTGCACCAGTTGTCGCCGCTGACCTAGTTGCGTAGTCACGATGTTTGGTCTCATCCAGTGACGGGGCATCGCCTACAAAAAAAAATAATATTAAATTTTAATTGTCAGTTTTTAAATATCATTGAACTAGTTTGGTAATATTAATAAAAAAAATTTCAATGAGATTATTTACCTAGTGCACCAGTTGTCGCCGCTGACCTAGTTGCGTAGTCACGATGTCTGGTCTCATCCAGTGACGGGGCATCGCCTACAAAAACAGATAATATTAAATTTTAATTGTCAGTTTTAAATATCATTGAACTAGTTCGGTAATATTAATAAAAAAAATTGCAATGAGATTATTTACCTGGTGCACCAGTTGTCGCCGCTGACCTAGTTGCGTAGTCACGATGTCTGGTCTCATCCAGTGATGGGGCATCGCCTACAAAAACAGATAATATTAAATTTTAATTGTCAGCTTTTAAATATCATTGAACTAGTTCGGTAATATTAATAAAAAAAATTGCAATGAGATTATTTACTTGGTGCACCAGTTGTCGCCGTTGGGACTGTTGCCCTATCTTCCTCTCTGGTGGTAAGATCCTCAAGGGAAACATTCTCTGTCATTTAAACAAAAAACTTTATAAGGACAACCATCAAGGTATAATTAGAAAAAATTATAAGTGGAAATTAATTATCATCACGGCCCTCACTGATAGTAGCATTGTCGGCCTGGTCCCCACTACAATGATCAGGTTGCACGTGAGGATCATCTACATCTGGCTCTAAAACTGGGTTATTTTCCTCGTCGGTAGTGCTGCTCCCCTGATTTAAACAAAGTTGTTAAAAATTAAATTTACGGACAAAAACAAACATATTGAAAGGTTAATGTTTTACCTTATCAGGCATTCTGGATCTTGGGACCTTCCCCAAGCTTCTACGACATTCAACTACGGCTTGATAGACGAAATGGAAAGCGATATTTTTATCTTCCTCTGTAGTTTCTGTTCTGAAGTCATCACCCTACATTACATATGATTGTGTATTTTTAATCATATTTGATAGGATTACAAAAATGTTGGAAGGCGATATAATTAATTATAAGATGTTTAGCTACTTAATTACAATTCTTGTAGCTAATTTCAAGTAGCCGCCCTGGCCTAGCTTGTGATGGCCCTTTTTTTCAATCCTAGCTTTGGTTGCCTTTGAGGTGTCAAGCAACCTAGCATCAAAATATTGAAGTCAGATATGACGTAGCACACTTTTATTTTAGACATAGAGAAAATTAAAGCTATTGAATTAAAGTTGTAATTTACCTTGCGGGTCCAGTTGGCATTTTTCCTTCTTTCTTTGCCCTTTTCTCTTTTCCGTCATGGATGAGTGCTCTACACTCACTCTCTGGAACTGTGAGAGGACGCTCATATCTAGGGTTAAATTGCAATTGCGTCCTATAGGTGTCCCTGGTATATTTCAAATATTTGTCGGCTACCCGAGCCACCGTTGTTCTGTCAAATGTGCCAACCCCAAAAAGGGCTTCTAGATAATCTAGAAGTTATTTTTTCAGGTTGGAATTCTGGGAATTCCACCCTGTGCGTATGGTTGGGCCAAAAATTACCAATGCATGGCTCTCCAAAAACCTGTAGAACTCATTGTTTCCTACACACACAAAAAAAAAATATTATCATTAATTTAAAAATAAAAATCATGATAAATATGTTTTAGATAAAGTACATGAAATAGTTAAAATATTAAAATTTACCTGGGAGTTGTACATGCTTTATAGGGACACCTTCATCGTTCACCAACAACGTGCCATTAATGGTCCCTGTGGAGCTAACACGTGTAGCTCCAGGAAATGAAATAATGTAGTTGGCCATATCAGCCTCATCATTGCCAACACGTTCAGCAGTTGGCTGGGTGTCTGCTTGGGCAGGGTGTGTTTCTTGGCTGGCACCTAAAGGAGTAGAAGGTGTACGAGAGGGTTTTTGGGCAATCTCTTTCCCTTGTGTCCCACTACCACCAACACCGGGTTCAACAAGTGCCAGAAAACGCTACATACAAAATAAATTTTTGTTAGTTTAGTCAATGTAGAAATTAAAAATCAAACTATCACATTTCATCTCATGCAGAATAAAAAAATATCCTTTTGACTTTTTATTATTACCTGATATCTTTCTAGCTGGCTCATAAGTTGTTTTATCCTCTCTTCTGTTTCAGGTGTTTGAGGCGCGTCTATCAAAGTATTAAATTCTGACCTTGCATCTCGTGCCTTTTTTCGCAACAAGAACACTAGAGATAGGGATGAAGAAAGATCTTCCTCAAAGAGGGAATCATCAGGCGTACCATGGCTAGGTGTCTGCATATTTGAACAAAATTAATATTATTTCAATTATGTAAATAACTAAAATAACTGAAGATAGAGCAATGCTGGAACTTTACATGTTCTTCCGCTAGCCCCTTTCCGCGATCATCCCGTCTCGGGGTTGTTCCTGCACTGCTCTGATCAGTCTGCCACATTGCAATAAAATTATAAATGTAAAAACTTGAAAACAATATCTAACTTGAAAACACAAAATGAAAACTGAAATAATTTTTAGTAAGACACCGGAAGACAAAGTTAGAGTTTCAAATATGCCTTGCATTGAATTCAATCCTAGAAACATGTCATTGCACATTAAGGCACCCAAACAAGAGACGAGTTGACAATGAAGACCTTATTGAATATATTGTTGGAGCAACTTCTAGTAAACTTGTTGTGAAGACCTTGAGGATATTTTTGGAGCAAAATTGTTGAAGCTGATGGTATAGCATTGTTGGAGACGATCTTGAAGGGCCTTGAAGTGAAGCTTTTGGAGAAACTATTGAAAAATCCTTAGAGCATTTAAGTAAGGCACTTTCTATCTTCCATCACCTTTTTCCTTTCAATATCCTTTAAATTATTTTGTTGATATTTAATGTTTGAAATCACGTTATAATTCCTTGATTATATGTGTTTTGGGACTTTCCCTTTGAAATTACCCAAAAATACCCTGGCAATTTTATCTTCAGGATGCATGTTTGACCCTATTGTTCAATATTTTGATTGATATTAGTAAACATAGAGAGTTAGGGGGCTCTTGACTTGGTTTGGTTGGGCCATTAGATCCCTAACATCTACTAGGGAGAGCCCCCCTTGAGTTGGAGGAGAGCTAGCCCGAAGTGAAAAGAGGTTGGTGAGGTGACAATGGGGCTATTGAATTACACATGGTATCACACTTTAGCTTTAGGACTTTATCTGGAGAAGTGCGAGATTTTGCTATATCAATTCTCAAATTGTTTACAACACTATTGTTAAGAACTAATAAGAAGTGATGTTGAGGGGTTTTTGGGTATAAGAAACAATACCATTTAAAAACTAGGGTTCTCAGTCCCTGGCATTCCTTCACCTGGGCCTAGGGGCACACTAGAATAATTTCACACTAAACCATGCAAACTTAAAAGTAACTTAACAGATCCATAAAGTAATAATAATCATAATTCCTAATTTCCTATTGTACGATATGATGAAAATTATTCAAACATGAAGCAATGAAGACATGCAATGTCTCAATTTCAAGATTGATGAACCAATACAAGAAGTTAGAAACTACAACTTTGATTCAATACCCTGTGTCCTAACTCCCGGAAGGAATCTAGTTTGTAGTACAGAACATGCATCGTGTATTATCAATTCTTAATTGACAACAACTAAAGGACATCTACCTCATCAATTCCTTCCCATTTTGTGTTTTTATGTTATATTCCTTATAAAAGTGTCAAATTTCTCTCAAAGTAAGCAACCACCGAATAAAATAAAAAATAGTTGAGATATGATTGAGAAATGGTCATTTATTTCTTGAAAGGATCTTCACGATTTCTTTGGTTGTTTTTCATCTCAAGAAACAAGAAATGACCTAAGAAACTATCGTGATGTAATATAAGAAACAACATGGTGCAATGGCCATTTTCAAAGCCAAATGATGTCCATTGAGGACATGGCCTTTATTTGGTTCCTGTTTCATCGGAGTTTCGGGTAGAAATGGAACTTTGTTGGAAGTGAAAGGAAAACATGTCTCATGTTGAATTATGATAAAATCATGTTGTTCATGATCCAACAATTGACTGAAAATTGTTTTCGAAATCTCCTGGAAGTTGTAACTTGTGACTAAGGTCCTCATTGGCCTTTACCCAACTTTGGAAAAGGAGGGTGTTTATTTTCATCTTGATATATATATATTTTTATGACACTAATACAGGGTAATGTAAAAGGGGGATGATCAAATTACAGTTTGATTCATTGTTGATAATTGGTGCCAATCTTCAAGAGGAATGAAGAGGTTGTTATATTTACAATCCCATCCCAACATCAAATTCAGTGATAAGTTTCTATGAGGTTCTGGGTCAAGGAAACATTCACTCCACGAATGATATATTTAAGTAGGCTTCTCCTATTCTGGGAAAACACCATACCTATAATGCATTAACTAGCATGTATAAAGGGAAAGGAAAACATGTTTTCATACTGTTAGAGCCTAAATCTGCCTTAGGCTGAAGGAAGGCAAAACTTAGGATAACCACAAACCACGCTCAGCCTCATAGCTAGCCCTACGAGGACAGGAGAGGGCTCTCTCCGGGTCTATCTCGGCAAAAGGTCTTCAAAGGGGCTGAGATGACTTATAATGTATATTGATTTTAGGCTAGTAAATATATAGGAAGGTTTGATTTAATTTTTTTTGGTTTTCGTTGGAAAAATGGAAAAAAAAACAATTTTGGGCTCGGGGATGAGGCCGGATCTTTGCAGAATTCGAGTTGGGGCAAGGTAGGCAGTAGTCTTGATGCTTTTGATTATGTGTATGAATGAATCAGAATGACAAGGAGTTGAAGAGGGCAAGGGAGAACAGGGATCCCCTCCAAACTGGCGAAAACATATAAAACTAAATAAATTTAAAGGCAGAGCACTGAAATCAATGGATTCTACCTAATTTACTCATTCATTTAGTTTCAGAAGCAAAAGAAGGGAATGGCATACATTAAAAATTAAATAACTTACAAATAACTGAGAGAACACACCATCAAAACTGAAAGCCACAAGAATCCCAACAGGTTCTGCAAAACCTCTGATCTTTCCTTAGCCAAAATGTAGAAAATATGTACAATAGTGTGCCAAACTTTTCCCAAGAGTCCAACCCTGAAAGTGTCTCAGAAAATACAATAAATAGAAAAGTCTAACCCCTTCCCATGCCTCTAGGGGTCGAGCTCATTCTTCTAGGAGAATTTTGAACCAATTCTAAACAAGGAGCTAAAATCTAGGCAGCCAAACAACTTGCCTCTATAAGCTAGGAAACTGATCCATTCACTTGATTTTCACTTTTTTGTGAATGAATCATCTAGAACAAGTAAATAAGTGCCAAAGTTACATAATGTACATCAAATTACATCAAGAAAAACCAAAAATTACATCAAGAGGTGAAACTAGTCCAAACTAGCCGAATTTCTGAGCTGGAAGGTGAAAAACATGCCAAAAACCTTTATGCGTCGCGCTCCAAAGCTCTATGCGTTGCGCTACTTTAAGCCTATTTTTGGGGCACTTCACAGAGTCCAAATTGAGCTCATGATAGCTCGTTGAAAATCCCTAGATGTTGGCTATCCAACCCAAGTGGAAGTTTTCAATTTGGAGCTCATTTTCCCCTCCAAAACGTCATTCTCCTAGAAGTACTTCCTGCTGGTGCAAAAGGTGGCATAAAGGTGGTTTTCATGGTGTTTTTGGCCCTTTTGATCATCCAGAACTTGATGAAATGCTTCGGCCATTTCTGAGCATGCATAAATTACCGTGAAAAATCCAAAAATACAAATTTTCCCTCCAGAAGGTATCCCAATCATAAGCGCACGTCGGGATGCGCGACGCGTTGGGCGGAAAAACCTGTTTTGTGACCAAAATTTTCAAAAATGACAAAAAAATCTCCAAATTTGCTGAAATTCGGAGCAAAGATCCCTTATCATGCCTCATGCTCAGCCAATGAATCCTCAGCCAAAATCCGAAGTGGATCAGGCCTCTTTCGCCGTTTCAGTGCTCTGCTCAACCTTCTCTTCAAGATCTTCATTTTTGCTCTGCAAACGTGCATGCGGGCCCAATAATGACCTTTCATATGACGGAGCATGTCTTTGTCTCTATTTTCCTTTGCCAACAACTTCTCCAGATGAATGTTAACATGCATGAGTTCGGTCTCTCGCTCAATTGGTGTCATGTCACCAGGTCTCTTCCGGGCCAATTGTCGATCCTCACGGATTCGCCGCAGCTCTACAAGTGTGTGCTAATTCTCCAACTGTTTGTTCTGCTGCTCCAAGTACTTTATCACCCACTGTTCTCTCTGCAAATTCTCTATCAAAGTACCAATCTCAGCTTTCTGCTCCTGGATGACCTCCCTTAGTTTCGAGCTAGGAGAGCTCGCATCAACATCGATGAGTATAAAATCAATGTCTCGGCCTCCTGAAGGGCCCTCATCGTGCATAGGCTTCTTGCCTCTATCCTGAACCTGTACCTGTGCTGATGTCGAAGGTGAGACCCCTTCCACCCTGGGTGGAGATAATACTCACGCTGTTGATGAAGTCAACGAGACCCCTTCCACCCTGGGTGGAGATAGTACTCGTCGTGTAGCTGCAAATAAGGCTCTGTGGCCTCGCTGATATGTCACATACACTGAAGAACTGATATGCTTGGTCTCAGGAATATCAAACTAGTGTGAAGGCTCTCCCTCATCATGAACTACCTCGGGAGGCGGCTGTGGCGCTGCAAAGAAGTCACGGGAGATGAACTCATCCCATGCGATGCCCTGCTGTGTGAGCTGATGTACCACCATGATTTTGATCAGCGCGTAATGATATATACTGTTATACTGTTATGCTGGGGTCTTCTTCTGTACAAGAAATTTCATCCGCTCTATGTTACGGTACATGAAGTATGGAATGCTCATCATACGTACCCTCGTGAAATGCATCAACAAATGGATATGGTACGCATAGAGGCGCGAGAATCTGCCCTCGCAACTGAAATATCGAATGATCAGTCTCATCAATGGTGCATACTCATCCTTCAGAAATCGGAATGGAAATACCCTGCTCAGCTGCCTCATATATCCAGGTCTGATATATGGCTCATAATAGGATTTCTCTAGCTGCTGTCGTTTGTTCCATTCCTCTCCTATGTTTGGTATCCCGGTGGCCTGAGCAATGGTCTCTGGTGACAAAATGAAGTTTACTCCAACAAGGTTTACACGGCCATCATGCAAATGTAGAACAAATAGGCGAGCTAACTCATGATGATGTTGAGTTTGGGAAATCATCTCACAATAATGGAAACATGACTGATGCTGAAAACAATCCACTGCAAGCGGGCAAGCCTGCAATTGAACCAAAGAAGTAGGTTCCTCCCTGACATGCCTGCCACTTTTGCCACTTTTGTGAGACCTCCTTGACACATTAACCTCTGTTGTGGAATCACTGTCATACCCCTGCTCATAAACTGAATCCGTCTCTAACATGATGCTGAAATCAAGATGTTTGACAAATATATGCTGATATAGGTATGGTGAAAACAAGCATTAGGAATACGTCTGAACATGATGACTTGGTGCTTTGCCTTTCAATATCAAATATGCCAACTATTTCAAGCATGAAATGAAGAACTGTGGGAGGTATAAACAGTGGGATAAAGGACTGTCAAATGGCTTTGGAAAAGACAAACAATTTACTCACTACTTTGGAACATGTTGGGATTACACATCTTTACAAATGGTATGGGAATGGGTGATATTAATGGGACTTGCAATGTGATAGACATAATAGTTATCCAAATGGAAAAAATGCAGTCAAAAACATGAAACAACCATTGATCCTTATGAAAACTTGAAATTTTATCAATGGCAGGGAAAGAGGCAACCAGTAGGGTTTGGAATTTCACATGGGAACCAAAAGTATAAAGGGATATGGGAAAAATGAATATGGGACTGTGGTAAATCTACAGTGAGCAATAACAGTGAAAAAAACTCCAATAGCAACGAAATGAGATTGTTTTGACAAGTGGCAGCTCTGACATACAATTTCAAAATACCATCACTTCCTCCTCTAACCCTATGGAGCGGATTTTGAAATGAATATAGGGTTTAACTTTCACCATGACAAACACTTGTTTTCTCCTTTAGACCACCACAACATATCCAAAAATCATCTGGCAGGCGTGGATAACTTACTTGAAGGTGAATGAGGCGATTTGAATTTGAAAATTTGAAGAGTTTGGGTGAATTTCCAGCTTGATGGCTCAATGCGCCGCGCGCATGCCCAACGCGCCGCGTTGGTCTGGTGCGCTGCGCGCTTGTTAATTTCCACTGGCAATTTTAGCTCAGTGCGCCGCGCACTCCTTGTCAGCACAATTCTCAGCTTCAAAACAAAATTTTCGCCCCTCAACCCTTCAATTCGATCTATTCTTTGAAAATTTATGAATATAACTTGTTTCAAATGGTTTATATAGCCTTTGAAATATCTTGGAAGAGATGAGTTTAATTTTTAGTTCTTCAAAAACCCACTTTGTAATGTTTTGCAATTTTGGCACTTTATCATTTAATGAAACTCTGTCCTTTGGCTTTTCACTGATTTTCTGAGTTTTGGACTGATGGAATGATTTGATTTTTGCAGGGATTTTGGCGTTTGGACTTCGGCAAAGACCAGAGGCTGCATTGAAATTTTTTTATGGTGGAAAAAATGCATGATTATTACAAAGAATGCATTTGACAATTTCTTGTTCAAAACAGAGTTTTGAACAAAAAAATGTCCTCAGATGTGTTTGATGATGAAAATTTGAATTAAGAACCTTTTCGAAACCATCCTCATGGCCTGCGGGCATTTATTAAATACATCAAAATACTGAACCCTAGACTCTAAAACTAAAAGACTCTTGTTGACGAAAATAATCATTTATGACCATGAATGACGTGACCTGAACTTCGATGATTTTTAAGGAGTTTTAATTAGCCCAGCAGGTACAAGCATGAGGGAATACAAGACGACCAAACCCTCTCGTCAGTCAATGGCATGCCCCTAGCGAAATGCAAGGAAGTGAAGTGAGTGAGACACCTAAAAATGATATGCAAAAAGCGAAATGATCTTTGACGGAGGGCTGTAAGGACCGACTCTAACATTGGCTCCAATGGGGATGGTGGCTCCAAGGAGATGCCAAGAACGACAGATCTCTGGAAGAGTTAGACAATGCCTTCATCCATTGGGCGATGGAGTCATTATTTCAACAGATAACACAAAACCTTGGACACATTTATTGACTGAAAACTTGACTAAAACCTAACTGAAACCGACTCAACTTTAAAACTGAAATGACTGATAAAACTAACTTGACAAACTTCAAACCAACTAACCTCCTTCTTCAGAATTATAGCCTTTTCTTCGGGCCCCAGACCGAAGAAAAGAGATTAGTACACACTTGCGATGAAATAGAAGTAGAACGATATATACAATGACAATGAAATCAGCATAAAATACTCAGAAATGGTATCGCTTGAGTAGCCGACCATTGATCGACCCTCTAGGACAATCATCCCCATTCATTTCCTTGAGAATAAAGGCGTGCTGACCACAGTACGCTGCAATCTTAAAAGGACCCTTCCAAAGGTTTTCAAATTTTCCGTGCTTGCCTTTTTCCTCACGGGCACCAAATTGGAAATCCAATCAGAAAATCTGATAGGTACAATGATTCCTGACTTATAAAACCTGTTTACCTCCTTCTCAATCGATGGTAGCAGCTTCGGATTGATTCTCCTCAACTTCTGACGGAAAGGCTTCTGATTTGGTTTAATAGGGATAGTATGTTGAATGATATTAGTGTCATACGTTTTTAAATCTGAGTAATCCCACACGAAAGCATCAGCAAATGAAGACAACAATCTCACATATTCAGCTCTTACCTCCGGTGACAATGACTTGGATAACTTTACCATCTTGGGGTTTTCAGCTGTCCCAATATTTACTTCTTCAACACCTTTTTTAGTCGGCCTCAATGTCGGTTTGCGGGCTACATCATCTTGATCAAAGAGTTCCTCTAAAGGAATCAATCCTTTAGGAATGATGTTATCCTTAAGCTGCAGCACTTCCATTTGATTTATTTGCATATCATCATGACCATCATCATGTTCTGCATCTATGAAGGTATCTTTAAACTTACCCTTGTTTTGCAGGAAATCATTAATCTCCTCATCATCCTGAAAAAATTGCCAACATCTCTGATTATCCGGAACGGTAGGGCAGTGCTTCACATGGATCTCGAACTTATTGCTGGAATTCATTGGGATTTTTAAATTGCTTGCTGCTTTAGCAAGTCCATCAGCAACACCATTTTGGATGCGAGGCACACACGTCAAGGTATAGTCTGAAAATAACTTCAAGATGTCTAAAACTGCATTACGGTAAGCCCTCATGCGAGGATGCTTGGCTTGAAACTCACCCTTTACCTTTTTTATCACCAATTCAGAATCACCATACACTGCAATTCTTTTCGCATTCAGCTTTCTTAGAATATTTAGGCCAGCAATCAGAGCCTCATACTCAGCCTCATTGTTAGAACAATCAAATGCTAGTTTGTAGGAACATACTCGCACATTGCTCGGCACCTTATTCGGAGCGGAAAATGGACTGCGTACCCAAATACCAATTCCAGCACCATCACTACCCACTGCGCCATCGAAATCCATGGTCCAAAGACCATCTTCATCATCCTCTAAGTGTTGAAATTGCGCCAGCTCTGTTTTTTCTGTTTGCTGCCCATCGTCTTTAGCTGATTTCTCAATAGTAGCTTGCTTTTCTCGTCTTTCTTTCTGCAGAACTTCTCTGAAATTCTCGGTAATCTCTGGTATATCGTCTGCTTGAACTAACTGACTATCTATATCATTAAAACTATTAGCAAACAAAACAAAAGACTCTAAGTCGGTATGTACATAATTTACAGGATGATTGATTGGTTTCTCCTTGCTTGTTATCATGTATTTCATCTTCTGTTCTCAATATAGCTTTCTCATTTGGCCAAAGATAGGAATTGTTGCATAGGAGAAATCTAACTGTAGTGTACCTTTCAAATTTGCTCCCCAAGATCTAGAAAGGAGCATCTCAAATCGGGGAGGAATGTCTGCCACAACTACGTCCATCAAGACATTCTTCGCAGGAATCTGATCTAAACTGACAACCAAATCTTTGATGAGTCCGATACATCTCACTCGGCTGGAATCAAATGAGTACAAATCATGGTACTTCCTTGTAAAGTCTAAACCTAACTTTTCCATGATTTCTTTTGGCATAAGATTGTGCGAAGCACCGGAATCGAACATGGCATTATGTAATACATATTCATGCAACCTCAAACTGATATAAAAGGGAGGAACATCACTGTTAGGGGACTCACCATCTAAAGCAGACCCAAATATCAATTCAAGCTGATCATCTTCAATATTCACCGTGTCAAACATTGGATCAAAATTCAGAATTTTAGAGACTTGACCTCTATAACTGCTGTTCTTCAAAATTTCTGTCAAAGGAATAGATACCTTCAATTTAGAAATTTCATTCTCCAAACTAAAAGCTGAAACCTTTTCAACCTCTTTGACTGGAACTTCTTTCCTTTCAGCCTTATCCTTCATTATGCTTGGCTGATTTGACTTTTCTTCTGATGATGATTTGTTAGCTGCGAGATCAATTGTCTCTTTTCCTTTCTTCGGTGCTACAGGTGAAACTAATTTCGGTGCTGAAGCCTCTTTTCTCTTCTGAATTGGGTTTATGGGCACATCTCTATTTCTTAATGAGTATTTCTTCTACTGAGCGGACAAAGCATTCATATACCCTCTTTGGTATTCATCTGATTCTTCCTCAAGAGTTGCATCGTTTGCTAAAATAAAATCCTCATCTTTCTGTGCAGCTGAACGTTCTGCATACTCTTCATCTTCAGTGATGTAAATGGGTAGATCATCGGGAGTAAAGAAGTGGTTTTGCTCCCCAACTACATCATTGTCATCGTCTGAATCTTGACTCACAAAATTCTGCAGAAGAGGCGTTTTAACTTGCTGCTGGGCTTCCGGCTCTTGTGCTCTCTGTTCACGCTGCTTGATTATGAACTGTGGCTGCTGCTGGCCACGGTAGTTGGGATTTCGAATCTGCGGTTCAGGCTTTTCAAGCGTCATTCTTTTGAACATTTTTTCCATTTCGCGAAGCAAGTGCTGTTCTGATGTAAATGTGGAAGCTTCTTTCTTTATGGTAACTCTCTTCTCTGCTTTCAACCTGGCTCTCTTATCATTCAGATTCGCCTCAACACTAACAGCAATCTTCTGCATATCTTCCAAGGTAGGCGGATCTCTGTCTCGTAATGAATAAGCCATCTCCGGATCGAAACCATCCGGGAATTTAAGGAGAGCTGACTTTCTAGATGGTCTTAAGTCATCTGGAATTGCATTATACACTGTATTGAATCTGATAATATAGTCCTGAATGGACTCACCAAGATTACGCTTGATGCTGGTATACTCAAAAGTAATTTGCAGCGAATCTTTTTTCATCTCCCACCAATCTAGGAATTGTGTCTGAAGCTCTTGTAATGTATTGATACTTGCAGGCTGTAGATCTCTGAACCATTTACGAACCTCTCCTCCAAAAGTCTGGGCGAACAACCTCATGGACACATTCTCTTCATCTATCTCATTTAGGTCCAACAAATCTGTCATTCTAACAATGTGCTGCTGAGCGGACACACTCTGCAGAGTGCCATCAAATATTGGAATCTTACTCTGATAATCAGCGGGCATAGGATCCAAATTTGTAGGTAAAACAAGAGGTGCAAATCTAGCAGCCATGGCTCTTGGCGGATTTATAATTTGCTGTCTTGGAGAAACAGGTGGAATGGGAGCAGTAGATGGATGAGGTGTATGCGGTGGAGATGGAGGAGGAACTACTGCTGATTGCTGTTCAGAGATCTCAGGCTGTACGGGAATGGTAGGGATAAAGGGAGGTTCAGTGGGAATCTGTGAACCAGATGCAATTTCAGATGGCCCAAGAGTTTGTGAAGAAGATTCAATGAATTCAGGAATGTTGGTTGCCACAATGGAGTTTTGAAGATTCAGAATATAATTATCAATAGATCTATTTGCTTGCTCAACTTCTAGATACTTGATGAACTCAGGATTGATGACGGTAGAACCAGTGGCACTTTCGGATTTGGTTTCAAACAATGATAACTCGAACTGATCGTCAAACTCAATATCTTCAATGTATTAAAAAACAATGGGGTATGAGTGAGATTTGACCAAAGGAATGATGGGAGCTTCTCGACGGAAAATTCTTGGGATTAGGTTGGGGTTTTCATATACTGGAGGCGGATTTGGATCAGGATTTGATCTAGTATGCCTTTTTGAAGCCAGTGTATTGATCTATTCAAAAAATCCAAAGGACACAACCGATTATTTTCAGCCTATCGACTTCTAGACTCAATCATCCAAAAGTCTAGAATGAACAAGTGTACTGGGGTAATTTTCAAATCAAGTGTTGCATTCACAAGCTAAACCGGAGATCGACTGAAGCAGCGTTTATCTACTTCCGCTTATGCATAGCAAAAGTGTTTCGAAAGATACCTAGCGTGACTTCAGACTCCGTCTATAACTTATGAAGCAAATAACATCAACGAGCAAACCATTTTCTTCCCCAGTATGGTCGCCACTATGTTAGCGCTCGAATCTACCTTAGGCTGAAATAAGGTAAAACTCAAGGCAACATCAAACCAAGCTTAGCCTCGTAGCTAGCCCTACGAGGACAGGAGAGGGCTCTCTCCGGGTCTATCTCGGAAAAAGGTCTTCAAAGGGGCTGAGATGACTTATAATGGATATTGATTTTAGGCTAGTAAATAGATAGGAAGGTTTGTTTTAAATTTTTTGGGTTTTCGTTGGAAAAATGGGAAAAACAATTTTGGGCTCGGGGATGAGGCCAGATCTTTGCAGAATTCGAATTGGGGCAAGGTAGGCAGTAGTCTTGATGCTTTTGATTATGTGTATGGATGGATCAGAATGACAAGGAGCTGAAGAGGGCAAGGGAGAACAAGGATCCTCTCCAAACTAGCGAAAACATATAAAACTAAACAAATTTAAAGGCAGAGCACTGAAATCAATGGATTCTACCTCATTTACTCATTCATTTAGTTTCAGAAGAAAAAGAAGGGAATGGCATACATTA
The DNA here is from genome assembly GCA_034641835.2 of Pinus albicaulis. Classification (NCBI taxonomy): domain Eukaryota; kingdom Viridiplantae; phylum Streptophyta; class Pinopsida; order Pinales; family Pinaceae; genus Pinus; species Pinus albicaulis. The sequence goes on along the minus strand of CM076584.1, from coordinate 31,047,346 downwards.
AAAATTAAAGAACTTACAAATAACTAAGAGAACACACCATCAAAACTGAAAGCCACAAGAATCCCAACAGGTGCTGCAAAACCTCTAATCTTTCCTTAGCCAAAATGTAGAAAATATGTACAATAGTGTGCCAAACTTTTCCCAAGAGTCCAACCCTGAAAGTGTCTCAGAAAATAAAATAAATAGACAAGTCTAACCCCTTCCCATGCCTCTAGGGGTCGAGCTCATGCTTCTAGGAGCAGTTTGAACCAATTCTAAACAAGGAGCTAAAATCTAGGCAGCTAAACAACTTGCCTCTATAAGCTAGGAAACTGATCCATTCACTTGATTTTCACTTTTTTGTGAATGAATCATCTAGAACAAGTAAATAAGTGCCAAAGTTACATCATGTACATCAAATTACATCAAGAAAAACCAAAAATTACATCAAGAGGTGAAACTAGTCCAAACTGGCAGAATTTCTGAGCTAGAAGGTGAAAAACATGCCAAAAACCTCTATGCGCCGCGCTCCAAAGCTCTATGTGTCGCGCTACTTTCAGCTTATTTTTTGGGGCACTTCCCGGAGTCCAAATTGATCTCATGATAGCTCTTTGGAAAGCCCTATATGTTTTCTATCCAACCCAAGTGGAATTTGTCAATTTGGAGCTCATTTTCCCCTCCAAAACTTCATTCTCATAGAAGTACTTCCTGCTGGTGCAAAAGGTGGCAGAAAGGTGGTTTTCATGGTGTTTTTGGCCATTTGGATCATCCAGAACTTGATGAAATGCTTCGGCCATTTCTGAGCATGCATAAATTACCATGAAAAATCCAAAAATACAAATTTTTCCTCCAGAAGGTGTCCCAATCATAAGCGTGCGTCAGGACGCGCGACACGTTGGGTGGAAAAACCTGTTTTGTGACCAAAATTTTCAAAAATGACAAAAAATTCTCCAAATTTGCTGAAATTCGGAGCGAAGATACCCTATCATGCCTCATTCTCAGCCAATGAAGCCTTGGACAAAATCCGAAGTGGATCAGGCCTCTTTCGCCGTTTCAGTGCTCTGCTCAACCTTCTCTTCAAGATCTTCATTTTTGCTCTACAAACGTGCATGCGGGCCCAATAATGACCTTTCATATGACGGAACATGTCTTTGTCTCTATTTTCCTTTGCCAACAACTTCTCCAGATGAATTTTAACATGCATGAGTTCGGTCTCTCGCTCAATCGGTGTCATGTCACCAGGTCTCTTCTGGGCCAATTGTCAATCTTCACGGATTCACCGCAGCTCTACAAGTGTGTGCTGATCCTCCAGCTGTTTTTTCCACTGCTCCAGGTATTTTATCACCCACTGTGCTCTCTACAAATTCTCTGTCAAAGTACCAATCTCAGCTCTCTGCTCCTGGATGACCTCCCTCAGTTTCGAGCTAGGAGAGCTCGCATCAACATCGATGAGTATAAAATCAGTGTCTCGGCCTCCTGAAGGGTCCTCATCGTGCATAGGCCTCTTGCCTCTATCCTGAACCTGTACTTGTGCTGATGTCGAAGGCGAGACCCCTTCCACCTCGGGTGGAGATAGTACTCGCGCTGCTGATGAAGTCAACGAGACCCCTTCCACCCCAGGTGGAGATAGTACTCATCGTGTAGCTGCAAATAAGGCTCTGTGGCCTCGCTGATATGTCACATACACTGGAGCGCTGATATGCTCAGTCTCAGGAATATCAAATTGGTGTGAAGGCTCTCCCTCATCATGAACTACCTCGGGAGGCCGTTGTGGCGCTGCAAAGAAGTCACGGGAGATGAACTCATCCCATGCGATGCCCTGTTGTGCGAGCTAATGTACCACCATGATATTGATCAGCGCGTAATGATATATACTGTTATGCTGCTGTGCTGGGGTCTTCTTCTGTACAAGAAATGTCATCCGCTCTATGTTATGGTACATGAATTATGGAATGCTCATCAACCGCACTCTCGTGAAGTGCATCAGTAGCCTGATGTGATATGCATACAAGCGTGAAAAGCGCCCTTCACAACTGAAATAACGAATGATGAGTTTCATCAATGGTGCATACTCATCCTTCAGAAATCAGAATGGAAATACCCTGCTCAGCTGCCTCATATATCAAGGTCTGATATATGGCTCATAATAAGCTTTATCCAACGGTTGCCGCTTATTCCACTCTTCCCCGATGTTTGGTATCCCAGTCGCTTCTAAAATGGTCTCTAGTGACAAAGTAAAATCCACCCCAGCAAGGTTTACACGACCATTATGAAAATGTAAGAAAAATAGGCAAGCTAACTCATGATGATGCTGAGTTTGGGAAATCATCTCACAATAATGGAAACATGACTGACGCTGAAAACAATCCATCGCAAGCAGGCAAGCTTGCAATTGGGTCAAAGAAGTGGGCTCCTCCCTGACATGCCTGCCACTTTTGCCACTTTTGTGAGACCTCCTTGGCACATTAACCTCTGTAGATGAATCACTTTCCTGCTCATGCCCCTGCTCATAAGGTGAATTTGTCTCTGACATAGCGCTGAAATCAAGATGTTTGACTAATATATGCTGATATAGGTATGGTGAAAACAAGCGTTAGGAGTATGTCTGAAAATGATGACTTGATGCTTTGCCTTTCAATATCAAATATGCCAACTGTTTCAAGCATGAAATGAAGAACTGAGGGAGGTATAAACAGTGGGCTAAAGGACTGTCAAATGGCTTTGAAAAAGACAAACAATTTACTCACTGCTTTGGAACATGTTGGGATTACGCACCTTTACAAATGGTATGGGAAAAAGTGACAGTAATAGGACTTGTACTGTGATAGATATAAGAGTTATTCAAATGGAAAAGTACAGTCAAAGACAAGAGAACAACCTTTGATCCTTATGAAAACTTGAAATTTTATCAATGGCAGGGAAAGGGATAACCAATAGGGTTTGGAATTTCACATGGGAACCAAAAGTATAAAGGGATATGGGAACAATAAATATGGGACTGTGGCTGTGGGACTGTGGTAAATATAACAGTGACAATAATGAAATTCCATAACAAGAGCATATATTTTATTGAAACAAGTTTGAAACACCAACAATATCACCAGCACTTCTTTCAAAACCCTATGGAGAGGATTTTGGAATGAATATAGGGTTTAACTTTCACCATGACAAACACTTTTTTTCTCCACCTTTAGACCACCATAGCATATCCAAAAACATTTGGCAGGCATGGATAACTTACTTGAAGGCGAATGAGGCAATTTGATACGAGTTTGGGTGAAGGAGGGTAATTTTTCGGCCTTAGGGCTCTATGCGCCGCGTGTCTTGGGTGTGCCACGTGCGTGTAAAAATGAACTGAAAAAACTTTCCCAGTGCGCCGTGCACATTCTATGCGGTGCACACTCCTTTGTATGTGCCGCGCGCATTTAACCACGCAGTCACGGCCCTTTCAATGATGCAATTGCTCTTCCTCTTTTGAAAACTCGACTTTGCTATGGGATTTATGAATGAAACTTGATACAAATGGGTTCAAATAGACTTTGAAAATATCTTGCAAGAGATGGGTTTAATTTTTAGTTCCTCCACAACCCATTTTGTAATGTTTTGCAATTTTGGCACTTTATCCTTTCAATGAAACTCTGTCCTTTGGCTTTTCACTGATTTTCTGAGTTTTGGATTGATGAAATGATTTGATTTTTGCAGGGATTTTGGCGTTTGGACTTCGGCAAAGACCAGAGGCTGCATTGAAATTTTTTATGGTGGAAAAAATACATGATTATTACAAAGAATGAATTTGACAATTTCTTGTTCAAAATAGAGTTTTGAACTAGAAATGTCCTCAAATGTGTTTGATGATAAAAATTTGAACTAAGAACCTTTTCGAAAACCATCCTCATGGCCTGTGGGAATTTATTAAATACATCAAAAGAATAAACCCTAGACTCTAGAACCAAAAGACTCTTGTTGACCAAAATAATCATTTATGACCATGGATGACGCGAACTAAACTTCGATGAATTTTGAAGAGTTTTAATTAGCCCAGTAGGTACAAGCATGAGGGAATACAAGACAACCAAACCCTCTCGTCATTCAATGGCATGCCCCTAGCGAAATGCAACGAAGTGAAGTGAGCGAGACACCTAAAAATGATATGCAAAAAGCGAAATGATCTCTGACGGAGGGCTGTAAGGACCGACTCTAACATTGGCTCCAATGGGGATGGTGGCTCCAAGGAGATGCCAAGAACGGCAAATCTCTGGAAGAGTTAGACAGTGCCTTCATCCATTGGGCGATGGAGTCATTATTTCAACAGATAACACAAAACCTTGGACACATTTATTGACTGAAAACTTGACTGAAACCTGATTGAAACCGACTCAACTTTAAAACTGAAATGACTGATAAAACTAACTTGACAAACTTCAAACCAACTAACCTCCTTCTTCAGAATTATAGCCTTCGCTTCGGGCCCCAGACCGAAGAAAAGAGATTAGTACACAGTTGCGATGAAACAGAAGTAGAACGATATATACAATGACAATGAAATCAGCAGAAAATACTCAAAAATGGTATCGCTTGAGTAGCTGACCATTGATCGGCCCTCCAGGACAATCATCCCCATTAATTTCCTTGAGAAGAAAGGCGTGCTGACCACGATACGCTGCAATCTTAAAAGGACCCTTCCAAAGGTTTTCAAATTTTCCGTGCTTGCCTTTTTCCTCACGGGCACCAAATTGGAAATCCAATCAGAAAATCTGATAGGTACAATGATTCCTGACTTATACAACCTGTTTACCTCCTTCTCAATCGATGGTAGCAGCTTCGGATTGATTCTCCTCAACTTCTGACGGAAAGGCTTCTGATTTGGTTTAATAGGGATAGTATGCTGAATGATATTAGTGTCATACGTTTTTAAATATGAGTAATCCCACGTGAAAGCATCAGCAAATGAATACAACAATCTCACATATTCAGCTCTTACCTCCGGTGACAATGACTTGGATAACTTTACCATCTTGGGGTTTTCAACTGTCCCAATATTTACTTCTTCAACACCTTTTTCAGTCGGCCTCAATGTCGGTTTGCAGGCTACATCATCTTGATCAAAGAGTTCCTCTAAAGGAATCAATCCTTTAGGAATGATGTTATCCTTAAGCTGCAGCACTTCCATTTGATTTATTTGCATATCATCATGACCATCATCATGTTCTGCATCTGTGAAGGTATCTTTAAACTTACCCTTGTTTTGCAGGAAATCATTAATCTCCTCATCATCCTGAAAAACTTGCCAACATCTCTGATTATCCAGAACGGTAGGGCGGTGCTTCACATGGATCTCGAACTTATTGCTGGAATTCATTGGGATTTTTAAATTTCTTTCTGCTTTAGCAAGTCCATCAGCAACACCATTTTGGATGTGAGGCACACATGTCAAGGTATAATCTGAAAATAACTTCAAAATGTCTAACACTGCATTACGGTAAGCCCTCATGCGAGGATGCTTGGCTTGAAACTCACCCTTTACCTGTTTTATCACCAATTCGGAATCACCATAGACTGAAATTATTTTCGCGTTCAGCTTTCTTAGAATCTTTAGGCCAGCAATCAGAGCCTCATACTCAGCCTCATTGTTAGAACAATCAAATGCTAGTTTGTAGGAACATACTCGCACATTGCTCGGGACCTTATTCGGAGTGGAAAATGGACTGCGTATCCAAACACCTATTCCAGCACCATCACTACCCACTGCGCCATCGAAATCCATGGTCTAAAGACCATCTTCATCATCCTCTAAGTGCTGAAATTGCGCCAGCTCTGTTTTTTCTGTTTGCTGCCCATCGTCTTTAGCTGATTGCTCAACAATAGCTTGCTTTTCTCGTCTTTCTTTCTGCAGAACTTCTCTGAAATTCTCGGTAATCTCTGGTATATCTTCTGCTTGAACTAATTGACTATATATATCATTAAAACTATCAGCAAACAAAACAAAAGACTCTAAGTCGGTATGTACATAATTTACAGGATGATTGATTGGTTTCTCCTTGCTTGTTATCATGTATTTCATCTTCTGTTCTCGATATAAATTTCTCATTTGGCCAAAGACAGGAATTGTTGCATATGAGAAATCTAACTGTAGTGTACCTTTCAACTTTTCTCCCCAAGATCTAGAAAGGAGCATCCCAAATCGAGGAGGAATGTCCGCCACAACCACGTCCATCAAGACATTCTTCACAGGAATCTGATCTAAACTTACAACCAAATCTTTGATGAGTCCGATACATCTCACTCGGCTGGAATCAAATGAGTACAAATCATGGTACTTCCTTGTAATGTCTAAACCCAACTTTTCCATGGTCGCTTTTGGCATAAGATTGTGCGAAGCACCAGAATCGAACATGGCATTATGCAATACATATTCATGCAACCTCAAACTGATATAAAAGGGAGGAACATCACTGTCAGGGGAATCACCATCTAAAGCAGGCCCAAAAATCAATTCGGGATGATCATCTTCAATATTCACCGTGTCAAACATTGGATCAAAATTTAGAATTTTAGAGACTTGACCTCTATAACTGTTGTTCTTCATAATTTCTGTCAAAGGAATAGATACCTTCAATTTAGAAATTTCATTCTCCAAACTAAAAGCTGAAACCTTTTCAACCTCTTTGACTGGAACTTCTTTCCTTTCAGCCTTATCCTTCATTATGCTTGGATGATTTGACTTTTCTTCTGATGATGATTTGTTAGTTGCGGGATCAATTGTCTCTTTTCCTTTCTTCAGTGCTACAGGTGAATCTAATTTCGGTGCTGAAGCCTCTTTTCTCTTCTGAATTGGGTTTATGGGCACATCTATGTTTCTTAATGAGTATTGCTTCTGCTGAGCGGACAAAGCATTCATATACCCTCTTTGGTATTCATCTGATTCTTCCTCAAGAGTTGCATCGTTTGCTAAAATAAAATCCTCATCTTTCTGTGCATGTAAATGGGTAGATCATCGGGAGTAAAGAAGTGGTTTTGCTCCCCTACTACATCATCGTCATCGTCTGAATCTTGACTCACAAAATTCTGTAGAAGAGGAGTTTTAACTTGCTGCTGGGCTGCCGGCTCTTGTGCTCTCTGTTCACGCTGCTTGATTCTGAACTGTGGCTGTTGCTGGCCACGGTAGTTGGGATTTCGAATCGGCGGTTCGGGCTTATCAAGCGTCATTATTTTCAACATTTTTTCCATTTCCCGAAGCAAGTGCTGTTCTGATGTAAATGTGGAAGCTTCTTTATTTATGGTCACTCTCTTCTCTGCTTTCAACCTGGCTCTCTTATCATTCAGATTCGCCTCAACACTAACAACAATCTTCTGCATATCTTCCAAGGTAGGCGGATCTCTGTCTCGTAATGAATAAGCCATCTCTGAATCAAAACCATCCGGGAATTTAAGGAGAGCTGAATTTCTAGATGGTCTTAAGTCATCTGGAATTGCATTATAAACTGTATTGAATCTGATAATATAGTCTTGAATGGACTCACCAGGATTACGCTTGATGCTAGTATACTCAGAAGTAATTTGCAGCAGATCTTTCTTCATCTCCCACCGATCTAGGAATTGTGTCTGAAGCTCTTGTAATGTATTGATACTTTTGGGCTGTAAAGCTCTGAACCATTTATGAACCTCACCTCCAAAAGTCTGGGCGAACAATCTCATGGACACATTCTCTTCATCAATTTCATGCAGGTCCAAGAAATCTGTCATTCTAACAATATGTTGCTGGGCTGACACACTCTGCGGAGTGCCATCAAATATTGGAATCTTACTCTGATAATCAGCGGGCATAGGATCCAAATTTGCAGGTAAAACAAGAGGTGCGAATCTAGTAGCCATGGCTCTTGGAATATTTATAATCTGTCTTGGAGAAACAGGTGGAATGGGAGCAGTAGATGAACGAGGTGTATGCAGTGGAGATGGAGGAGGAACTACTGCTGATTGTTGATCAGAGATCTAAGGCTGTACGGGAATGGTAGGGATAAAGGGAAGTTCAGTGGGAATCTGTGAACCAGATGCAATTTCAGATGGCCCAAGAGTTTTGGATGCAGATTCAATGAATTCAGGGATGTTGGTTGCCACAATGGAGTTTTGAAGATTTAGAATATAATTATCAATAGATCTATTTTCTTGTTCAACTTCTAGATACTTGATAAACTCAGGATTGATGACGGTGGAACCAATAGCGCTTTCGGAGTTGGTTTCAAACAATGATAACTCGAACTGATCATCAAACTCAATATCTTCAATGTATTAAAAAACAGTGGGGTATGAGTGAGATTTGACCAAAGGAATGATGGGAGCTTCTCGACGGAAAATTCTTGGGATTAAGTTGGGGTTTTCATATACTGGAGGTGGATTTGGATCAGGATTTGAACTAGTATGCCTTTTTGAAGCCAGTGTATTGATCTATTCAAAAATCCAAAGGACACAACCGGTTATTTTCAGCCTATCGACTTCTAGACTCAATCATCCAAAAGTATAGAACGAACAAGTGTACTGGGGTAATTTGCAAATCAAGTGCTACATTCACAAGCTAAACCGGAGATTGACTAAAGCAGCGTTTATCTAATTCCGCTTATGCATAGAAAAAGCGTTTCGAAAGCTACCTGGCATGACTTCAGACTCTGTCTATAACTTATGAAGCAAATAAAATCAACGAGAAAACCATTTTCTTCCCCAGTATGGTCGCCACTATGTTAGAGCCTAAATCCTCCTTAGGCTGAAGGAAGACAAAACTTAGGATAACCACAAACCACGCTCAGCCTCATAGCTAGCCCTACGAGGACAGGAGAGGGCTCTCTCCGGGTCTATCTCGGCAAAAGGTCTTCAAAGGGGCTGAGATGACTTATAATGGATATTGATTTTAGGCTAGTAAATAGATAGGAAGGTTTGATTTAAATTTTTTGGGTTTTCGTTGGAAAAATGGAAAAAAAACAATTTTGGGCTCGGGGATGAGGCCAGATCTTTGCAGAATTCGAGTTGGGCCAAGGTAGGCAGTAGTCTTGATGCTTTTGATTATGTGTATGAATGGATCAGAATGAAAAGGAGCTGAAGAGGGCAAGGGAGAATAGGGATCCTCTCCAAACTGGCGAAAACATATAAAACTAAACAAATTTAAAGGCAGAGCACTGAAATCAATGGATTCTACCTCATTTACTCATTCATTTAGTTTCAGAAGCAAAAGAATGGAATGGAATACATTAAAAATTAAAGAAATTACAAATAACTGAGAGAACACACCATCAAAACTGAGAGCCACAATAATCCCAACAGGTGCTGCAAAACCTCTAATCTTTCCTTAGCCAAAATGTAGAAAATATGTACAATAGTGTGCCAAACTTTTCCCAAGATTCCAACCCTGAAAGTGTCTCAGAAAATACAATAAATATACAATTCTAACCCCTTCCCATGCCTCTAGGGGTCGATCTCATGCTTCTAGGAGCAGTTTGAACCAATTCCAAACAAGGAGCTAAAATCTAGGCAGCCAAACAACTTGCCTCTATAAGCTAGGAAACTGATCCATTCACTTGATTTTCACTTTTTTGTGAATGAATCATATAGAACAAGTAAATAAGTTCCAAAGTTACATCATGTACATCAAATTACATCAAGAGGTGAAACTAGTCCAAACTGGCCGAATTTCTGAGCTGGAAGGTGAAAAACATGCCAAAAACCTCTATGCGCCGCGCTCCAAAGCTCTATGCGTCGCGCTACTTTAAGCCTATTTTTGGGGCACTTCCTAGAGTCTAAATTGAGCTAATGATAGCTCGTTGCAAATACCTGGATATTGGCTATCCAACCCAAGTGGAATTTTTCAATTTGGAGCTCATTTGCCCCTCCAAAACTTCATTCTCCTAGAAGTACTTCCTGCTGGTGCAAAAGGTGGCAGAAAGGTGGTTTTCATGGTGTTTTTGGCCCTTTTGATCATCCAGAACTTGATGAAATGCTTCGGCCATTTATGAGCATGCATAAATTACCATGAAAAATCCAAAAATACAAATTTTTCCTCCAGAAAGTGTCCCAATCATAAGCGCGCGTCGGGACACGCGATGCGTTGGGCGGAAAAACCTGTTTTGTGACCAAAATTTTCAAAAATGACAAAAAATTCTCCAAATTTGCTGAAATTTGGAGCGAAGATCCCCTATCATGCCTCATGCTCAGCCAAAGAAGCCTCGGCCAAAATCCGGAGTGGATCAGGCCTCTTTCGCCGTTTCAGTGCTTTGCTCAACCTTCTCTTCAAGATCTTCATTTTTGCTCTGCAAACGTGCATGCGGGCCTAATAATGACCTTTCATATGACGGAGCATGTCTTTGTCTCTATTGGCCTTTGCCAACAACTTCTCCAGATGAATTTTAACATGCATGAGTTCGGTCTCTCACTCAATCGGTGTCATGTCACTAGGTCTCTTCCGGGCCAATTATCGATTTTCACGGATTCGTCGCAGCTCTACAAGTGTGTGTTGATACTCTAGCTGTTTGTTCCGCTGCTCCAGGTACTTTATCACCCACTGTGCTCTCTACAAATTCTCTTTCAAAGTACCAATCTCAGCTCTCTGCTCCTGGATGACCTCCCTCAGTTTCGAGCTAGGAGAGCTCGCATCAACATCGATGAGTATAAAATCAGTGTCTCGGCCTCCTGAAGGGCCCTCATCATGCATAGGCCTCTTGCCTCTATCCTGAACCTATACCTGTGCTGATGTCGAAGGCGAGACCCCTTCCACCTCGGGTGGAGATAGCACTTGCGCTGCTGATGAAGTCAACGAGACCCCTTCCACCCCAGGTGGAGATAGTACTCATCGTGTAGCTGCAAATAAGGCTCTGTGGCCTCGCTGATATGTCACATACACTGGAGTGCTGATATGCTCAGTCTCAGGAATATAAAACTGGTGTGAAGGCTCTCCCTCATCATGAACTACCTCAGGAGGCAGTTGTGGCGCTGCAAAGAAGTCACGGGAGATGAACTCATCCCATGCGATGCCCTATTGTGCGAGCTGATGTACCACCATGATTTTGATCAGCGCGTAATGATATATACTGTTATGCTTCTGTGCTGGGGTCTTCTTCTGTACAAGAAATGTCATCCGCTCTATGTTACGGTACATGAAGTATGGAATGCTCATCAACCGCACTCTCGTGAAGTGCATCAACAACCGGATGTGATATGCATACAAGCGTGAAAAGCGCCCTTCACAACTGAAATAACGAATGATGAGTTTCATCAATGGTGCATACTCATCCTTCAGAAATCGGAATGGAAATACCCTGCTCAGCTGCCTCATTTATCCAGGTCTGATATATGGCTCATAATAAGCTTTATCCAACTGCTGCCGCTTATTCCACTCTTCCCCGATGTTTGGTATCCCAGTCGCTTCTGAAATGGTCTCTAGTGACAAATTAAAATCCACCCCAGAAAGGTTTACATGACCGTTATGCAAATGTAAGACAAATAGGTGAGCTAACTCATGATGATGCTGAGTTTGGGAAATCATCTCACAATAATGGAAACATGACTGACGCTGAAAACAATCCATCGCAAGCGGGCAAGCTTGCAATTGGGTCAAAGAAGTGGGCTCCTCCCTGACATGCCTGCCACTTTTGCCACTTTTGTGAGACCTCCTTGGCACATTAACCTCTGTAGATGAATCACTGTCCTGCTCATACCCCTGCTCATAAGGTGAATCTGTCTCTGACATAGCGCTGAAATCAAGATGTTTGACTAATATATGCTGATATAGGTATGGTGAAAACAAGCGTTAGGAGTATGTCTGAAAATGATGACTTGGTGCTTTGCCTTTCAATATCAAATATGCCAACTGTTTCAAGCATGAAATGAAGAACTGAGGGAGGTATAAACAGTGGGCTAAAAGACTGTCAAATGGCTTTGAAAAAGACAAACAATTTACTCACTGCTTTGGAACATGTTGGGATTACGCACCTTTACAAATGGTATGGGAAAAAGTGACAGTAATCGGACTTGTAATGTGATAGATATAAGAGTTATTCGAATGGAAAAGTACAGTCAAAGACAAGAGAACAACCTTTTATCCTTATGAAAACTTGAAATTTTATCAATGGCAGGGAAAGGGATAACCAATAGGGTTTGGAATTTCACATGGGAACCAAAAGTATAAAGGGATATGGGAACAATAAATATGGGACTGTGGATGTGGGACTGTGGTAAATCTAACAGTGACAATAATGACATTCCATAACAAGAGCATATATTTTATTGAAACAAGTTTGAAACACCAACAATATCACCAGCACTTCTTTCAAAACCCTATGGAGTGGATTTTGGAATGAATATAGGGTTTAACTTTCACCATGACAAACACTTGTTTTCTCCACCTTTAGACCACCATAGCATATCCAAAAACATTTGGTAGGGGTGGATAACTTACTTGAAGGCGAATGAGGCGATTTTTTACGAGTTTGGGTGAAGGAGGGTAATTTTCCAGCCTTAGGGCTCTATGCGCCGCGTGCATGCCCAACGCGCCGCGTGCCTTGGGTGCATCATGCGCGTGTAAAAATGAACTGACAAAACTTGCCCAGTGCACCGCGCGGATTCTATGCGCCGCACACTCCTTTGTATGCGCCGCACACAGTTAACCACACAGTCACGGCCCTTTCAACAATGCAATTGCTCTTCCTCTTTTGAAAACTTGACTTTGCTATGGGATTTAGGAATGAAACTTGATACAAATGGGTTCAAATAGACTTTGAAAATATCTTGCAAGAGATGGGTTTAATTTTTAGTTCCTCCACAACCCATTTTGTAATGTTTTGCAATTTTGGCACTTTATCCTTTCAATGAAAATCTTTCCTTTGGCTTTTCACTGATTTTCTGAGTTTTGGACTGATGAAATGATTTGATTTTTGCAGGGATTTTGGCATTTGGACTTCGGCAAAGACTAGAGGCTGCATTGAAATTTTTTATGGTGGAAAAAATACATGATTATTACAAAGAATGAATTTGACAATTTCTTGTTCAAAACAGAGTTTTGAACTAGAAATGTCCTCAAATGTGTTTGATGATGAAAATTTGAACTAAGAACCTTTTCAAAAACCATCCTCATGGCCTGCGGGCATTTATTAAATACATCAAAAGACTGAACCCTAGACTCTAGAACCAAAAGACTCTTGTTGACCAAAATAATCATTTATGACCATGGATGACGCGAACTGAACTTCGATGAATTTTGAAGAGTTTTAATTAGCCCAGCAGGTACAAGCATGAGGGAATACAAGACGACCAAACCCTCTCGTCATTCAATGGCATGACCCTAGCGAAATGCAACGAAGTGAAGTGAGCGAGACACCTAAAAATGATATGCAAAAAGCGAAATGATCTCTGACGGAGGGCTGTAAGGACCGACTCTAACACATACAACGGTGACAAAGGCATCTTGGGGAAAGGTATCTTCACTTTTTTATTTATGTTGTTCACCCACACCACTCTCGTGTTTTCACTAATCATGTTTTGTCATTTTTGGATTCAAATTAAGTTAAGGCCTTAAGTATTTTTTGACCTTTCAGTGTATTTTTTATAAGTGGCATGTATGGATTTTCCATTAATTCTGCACTTTTTCTCTTCATGCGCATGTTTCCCTGGAAATCAAATGCATGATTTAGTCCCATACATTTAACAAGTTGTTGGATCAACTCCATTGGAAATATCATGTTTCCTTTTCAATCAAAATTTATCTCAGCTAGGGTAGGTAGGAAGGTTTTCCCTTTGTATTAATAGGGCACTTCTAGCTTGCATTTTTATTATATCTTTCAAATTTAGTGTCGTTTCAATTAGGGCATGAATTTTTGCAACTTTCAAGGTGAGAATGAACAAAGACAATTTTTTGTAATGGATGACTGTATATGACTCCATGGCCAAAGGAAAAGGCACTAATATACTTCTTCAAATATCTATAGTTCTCATTCACCTCATACAGAGATGGTCCCTGATTTTGAGCCAAATGTTGCAGCAAAAAGTTCCCCCCCTCCATAATTTGATATTCAATGGAAATTTCTTAAATTGATGATGGGGGCATGATTATGAAACATTGGCACATACATATGTAATGGAATTCCAAGATCATGATATATGTTTGCATATGTTTGTGGAGGTGGTGGAGCAAAAAAGAGCTCAAATAGAGCTGAAATTTTTCACATAAAAAGGACTGTGGGCTTGACTAATGGTTCCATTTAAAAAATGATATCTAGATAGAGAATAAGTGTAGCATGCAAACATGAATTGAAAATCCATCTGAGTTTGCATTGTATTACTTATGATGGATTCAAATTTGGGTTTCAAAATTCCAGGTTATGGCATGATTTTGTCGAGAAACCCTTAGTTGGATTCTCATGTTGGTTTAATTTATATTTTAAGTTTGTTTTGTAGTCTTTGGGTGATAGTAACTCATGAAATAGGTTACCAATGTGTAACAATCATATTTCAAAAAAAAAATTGTGATTTTTTTATATTATTATTATTATCTATTAGCTACAAGTATTGACACCTAATGCCTGGAATTTTGACATCTTGATAGCATGGATAATTTCGAAAATGTTTCTAGTAATGTTAACATAATAACTATCATTACGTGTCTTCACTTTTTCCACCATAATAGACCTGTGATATGGACTCATCACACAACTTCATATGTTATGTCCCAACAAGTTCAAACTGGTTGAACCTACCTCATAGTGTGGTTATTAAGGACAAGTTGCTTGGTATATAACTCGATAGCATAGATCGCATTGCAGTTCTAAAAAGAATCGTCAAGTGTCAAAAAAACTTCACAATATGTTCTACTATAAAGCCTTTTTGGATACCTGAAATAATATATGTATCATTGATGACTTTTAAAGTATGACAAGATCCAGAGGGAAAGGAAATCAATGGAAGAGTGATCCACCAATGAGAACCTAGAATTTAGCATCAGATGAGTTAGAGTATAGGAAATTGAAACCCTATAATTTTAATTAGTGATGAAGGACAGCACATAGGTAATTATATTTTCATGTAGAATAATCTGTTAATTCAAATTTAAACTACATAATATGAAAGGCATACCATAAATTTTTCCACGTAAGTCCAAACAACCTATAAAAGGGAAAACCTTCTTTTTCCATGGGAAATAATTTACCTTTCCTTTTTCAAGATAATCTAAATCACAAAAAATATGAACTATACTGCACACATTCTTGGATAATGTGAAAGTGGAAAAGGAATACCCCACACAAGTGATGCACACATGTACATTTGAACACTAATAGATTTTTGTAGTTGAAATGTAATGCTTGTTTTCATTTAAATGTAGGTTTTTTAATGCAGGGAGAAATAATGGCTGCCAAATTAATAAGCGTTTCTTTGGGAAAAATTTAAATCTTGTATTGGGTGATGAAGATAATAGAGGGTATTGAATCTTGATTCTTGACATCTAGAGAGAACCCTACAACCTAACACAATCCAATGGAATTGACCAAAAAAACCCAAATAGAGTCAACCCTACTATAGGAGGAAGGGTCTGCAGTAAGAACTTACCATTTTGCAAGAGCTGAGGGCGAATGCTGTTCTACAAGAGCTGAGGGCGAATGCTGTTCTGTAAGAGCTGAGGGAAAATGCAGGGCGAATGCTGTTCTGCAAGAGCTCAGGTCAAATGCTGAGGGCGAATTCTGTTCTGCAAGAGCTGAGGGCGAATGCTAAGGGCGAATGATTTTCTGCAAGAGTTGAGGGTGAATGTTGTTCTGCAAGAGAGGAGGGCGAATGCGCGCGTGATATCAGACGTTAATGTAGCTATTGTGACGGATACGAAACAATAAAATCATTTTTATGTAGCGTGCATATAAGTTTTGTATTTTTAAGTAGCGCGCATATAAGTGTCGTTATACCGACGGCGGACAAAGCGTCGCTACTGCGACGGCTGCCTCCAAACGTCACAATTGCGACACTTAGACGTTGTGTTGTACTTGCGATGTTTGGAGGCAGCCGTCGCAATAACGATGCTTTGGGCCATAGTGTCGCAATTGCGACGTCTTCCTCAAAACGTCGCAATTGCGACACTTTGTCTAAGTGTCAGTATTGCGACACTTGTCTATAAACGTCGGTATAGCGACGATTTCGGGTGGGATGGAAAAAAATTGGGGAAATTTCCGACATTTGGTCAAAAGCATCGGAACCAAGTGTCGGAATTTCCGCCAAATGTAGTAGTGATTGACCTATAATAAAAATATTGCTCATGAAACCCATGAAGCAAGTACACCAAAAAATACATTTTAATATCTTTGTCTTCTTCTTTACATAAATACATAATTACATAGTCAATATGAAGACTGATCCTAGTTACACTTTTCAACAGTAGGAAGTAGAGCTCAACTTTTGTGTAGAAGAACAGATCTTCCACCTCTTCCTAGAAAGTTAATTCTTCATTTATTGCTAATAGTACTATGTCCCTAGCTTCTATAGATAGAAAACTGCTGAAGTATAATGGGATTGAATATATGCAAATATTATGGAAAAGTTATCACTTTATGACCTCTACAATATACCTCAATAGACCGAGTTATTTCTAAAAACATTTAAACCCTCTCTTTCTCAGCGTAAACCCACTACAAACCCTAAAACCTATGCAAAAATCCTTGTCACAATACAAAGTAGCTCAAATGTTTCCACGTTATTATCAACTTTGTAAGTATCAAAGCTAATTCAAAGTGTCAAAACCCATCCTTCCTTATAAAATTTTATACTTACAACCATAATGTGCACGATTCTTGGTTGAATATTGAGCTTATTCCAATATCCTGCCGCTTATTCAGTGTGCTAGAAAATTAGTGTTGTGTCAACAATGACTAACACTAATATAATCTAGCTAGATGACTTAAAATCAAGGTTAAAGGTGATTTAAAATATTATTTTATTAGACTATCCTCCAATCCCCCAGTTCATCAAGTAATAGACATCATAATTATAGAAATACCTGAAGCCTATGGTTAAAGCTAAGTATGGATCAGAATATTTAGGGATACTTTGCTTTAGTTTGGTCTCACCTTTCACTACCCCACAAAGGAGAGAATATTGAGATAAGGGTCTAAAATTATCCTCACATTATTCAAACAATGATCCAATTGGAGAGACCATATGAACTAATCATTTTTACACACACTCCGTTGGGGAGTTTTTTTCTATAATCTGACCTTGGTTTCTATACACCCCAACCATATCCCTTCCTTTCATCTGACACACATTCTAAACTCATTCAATTCTCACAGATTGAAAAATTGATCAACATACATTAGTTGTAAATAGAAATAGTTGCATTGATGTATAAATAGGTACTAAACTTTGGAAATCATATTACGATGGTTCTAAAATGTAATATTGCACTACCATTGGATGTATTCTGACTGGTCCTCATAAACAAAAAAAAATTGATATCCCATCTACTAGAATTTAAATATACCATTAACACAATTGAGTATGAAGCACTTACCTTTTGGTTGAAGAAATCTCTAGACTTGAAGGTAGAGTTTTTAAAAGTATTTAGTGATCCAGAGATAATTTTTTGATAAGTACGTAACACCATTCATTGTTTATCTTTGCACCTCAAAGGGTACTAACAAAATGTATGGAAATTTTTTTTTTTATATATAAATAATTTGATATTGTTTCCATTCATCAAAATATGAATGTTACTGTGAACAGTCTATCCAATGAAGCTACTATATTTACTCCTTTTTATCATTGATTTGCAAATGAATTGATTTTCAAACATTTTTTCCCTAATAACTTTACCAATTAGTGGGTATTAAATGGTTGTACATACATGGTGTACTTCCCAACCAATCAAAATATGATCAAAGACATCGTCGTTAAAGAACAAGAACATGACTAAGAAGGATAGCAAGTGAAACATAATCAAAATGAAAACAAGACTAATATGATCTCTAAAGGGTTGGTTTCTCTTGAAAAATTATTTTATTTGCAATCAATGTTTCATGCACCTACCAAAACTAAGACTCATAGTCCTACATTGATAATCCAAAATTTTCAATCTAGGTACCTGTTACTCACTGATAGAAATGAATACATTTGTTTAGTTTTTCACTAAATAAAGATATATCTTTGCATGGACATATGATGACCTAAAAATTCTTGACACCCACATCATACATCACTTCATTCTGATCAAGGAGGTTTTCAAACCCATGTAATATAAATTGTGCAAGGTACACACCATAATGGAACCCTTGATCTAGAAAGAACTCAAGAATTTAATGGATGCACGAATAATATTTGAGGTCATACATTTAATATGGGTTTCCAACCTTGTATCAAAAATAAATAAATTTGGATAAATTATTATTTGTGTTGATTTTAGGAACCTTAACTAATACTTAGATAAACACAACTATCCTATGCCAACTATCCTATCCTCCAACAAGTTTTAGGTTGTTAAATTTTCCTTCGTTGGATATATTTTTTGGTTATAACTAGGCTCTACTCACAAAAGAAGATAATCTCAAAACAAATTTTCACACCAAATGGGGGAAATTTGTCTATAGATGAATTTCTGTTGGGCTAATCAACATCAATGCCACATTTCAACGTGCCATGGACATAACCTTCTAAATATTGATATAACATAGTGTGTTCATGTATATTGAATATGTCATTGCATTCTCCGAGCATAAGTCAAACCACCCCCACCATTTCAAACAGATATTTGAAAGGTGCAAAAATTATGGGATCTCACTCAACCATAAAAAATAATAATTTTGTATTAGTTGAAGGCAACCTGGTGACTCACATAATCTCCACGTAGGGTATCTCTACCGACCCACAAAAGATAAATGCAATAAAATAGATACCTCCCTCCAATAGTAAGAATTCTATGTATTCCTCCCAGGAAATATAAACTTGTGAGGAGTGTTGAGATTCAACAAGATGATGAGCTTAGTGAAAAGAGTCGCCTTCACTAAGTGGGCTCGCAGGCTATTTTTGGCGCAAAGTCTATTTTTATACTATGTCTATTTTTAGACATGTCGATCATATTCTATGAGTTGCAGGATGCTATTTGTGGATGGTTGGTCAAGTGGAAAAATAGATGGACTTCTATTTTTAGACATATTGGGCTGAAACTATTTTTAGATTGCCAGTCTAAAAATAGATATGTCCAATATTATTAGCTCTTAATAATATTTGGACTCTAAACATTATCTTATTCTCTTGGAGCACTTCAGTTAAGTGCACAGATGTGGCACAACAACTGATAGAAGGAATTACACTATTCCTGAGGGTTTACTGGAGCTAATGCATGAGTAATTCAGTTAGAATTCATGTGACAGAGTTTGGTGGAGTTATAGAAGTAGTTGATGGAGTTGTGTTCAGTTTAACTCAGTTAGACTCAGTTGAGCTAGTTGTATCTAGTATAACTTATTGATACACTAGTAAGAGTGGTGTGAATTAATTATTAATTAATTCAATAAATAATAACTCATTAATCAACTGAAGAATACATCAGTTAACTACAGTGCATGGCATTTTCAGTGGAGACCAGTGGAGAGATAGGTGAAAGGGAAAGATAGACTATCAGTTGTGACTATAGTGATGCATTGATTGCATCCAACACTCAGTGGAGATTCCAATGAGGATTGCGCAGTGAAATCTATGTGTATTCGACTTCATTCAGAGCCATTCTTCAGTAGGGATTGCGCAGTAGAGGCAGGCTAGTAGGTGGCAGAGATCAGTCCATGGATTTGCTAGATCGGGCCTGACTTGTGTGTAGCGATTGTATTGTACTGAGAGCTTGATATGATCAAATTTGTATGAGGATTGTTACATGATCTCTATGACATATATTATATACAGATAGTTGGGGTTTTTATCTTCAGGCTTTCCTGTTAAATCACTGTGTTAGTGTGTGTGAATTTTTATGGTTTCATGTGTGCATTGCAATTGATTTAATTTCCGCATGTGATGATCAATGGTGGAATAGATTCTATATTGTGCATGAAGTTAAATCATGTGTGATCAGGAGAATCTTGGATATATAACACATAAGTTATATAATTTCTACATGGTATCAAAGCAGTTGATCATTGGAGCATATTGCAATTATTGAAGCGGTTGAGTTTTGTGCTGGTGGAATTCGAATTTGCTGCAGTGTTTTCTTTTTGTCGAAGTTGAGCATTCATTGAAATTTATTTCAAAGGATTGCGATTGGAGTATACCCTTGAGGGTAGCTCGAATTATATTGCATGGAAGGACAAGATTGAGGTGGTGCTGGATGATAATGGGTTGAAGGAGTTCATAGATGCAGAAATTCCAAAACCTGCTTCTAGCGATGCAACCGCACTTGACGCATGGAAAAAGAAGACAACAAAATGTTGAAGGATTCTGTTGGAAGGTGTGAAGGATCACATAGTGTCCAACCTTCATGGTAAAGCTTCTCCATTCTTGATGTGGAAATCTTTGACAGAATTTTTCCAAAGCAAAAGCGACCAGAGGAAGTTGGCGCTTAAAGACAAGCTCAAAAAAATAAAAATGGAGAAAAGCGAAAGTATACCCAAGTACCTCACGAAGTTTTTCCAGTGCGGGGATAAGCTGGGAAGTGTGGGGGTTACTGTAGATGAAGAGGACTTGGTGAGCTTGGATCTCCTTGGGCTTCCGAAGAGTTGGCATAGCTACGAGGACTCTGTCAATGGTTGGGAGAAATTGCCGGGATGGGAGCGACTTTGGTCGGATCTTGTGCAGGAGGAGATAAGGCGGGGTACCAGGGATGGATCTTCATCAAAGAATGAAGATGAAGAAAATTTCGCTTTGGCTACCAAAGCAAGGAAAGGGAAGGGAAATAAAAATACTTCTCAATCCGACGCAAAAGGCAAGAAGCAGGACTTGTCCAAGGTGAAGTGCTTTCACTGTCACCAACACAGACATTACGCCACTAATTGTCTACAAAAGAAGAAAAATAAGTAGGCTGCTGGATCTGCAGCTAGAGAGGACTTAGCCTCGCATTTTGAGATGGATTTTTTGCTGATTGCATGCTTGGTTTCAAGTGTGATGGGATCAATGTGGTTTCTTGATAGTGGTACGTATTTCCATATGACCGGAGACAAATATTTGTTCAGTGATCTGGATGAGAAGGATCTTGGAGTGCACATCGAGATGGGAAATGATGGTAGGTACAATGCGACCAGTATCAGGACCATTTCCTTTGAGAGGGAGTCTGGAAAACCTTTCATCTTGAAGGATGTCATGCATGTTCCAGGATTGAAGAAGAATCTGATCTCTGTGGCGATGTTGGAAGACAAGGGATATGATGTTGTTTTTAGCGAGGGAAAGGCTTTCTGCGTAGAGTAAAGAAATCCGGTGAAACCCGGGAGGATAGGGGTTCATTAAGAACCTTTATCAATTGCAGGTAGATGGCTACGCAGCAATGGCAGGCAAAGCAGAAGGAGTGGTGAGCCGGGATGAGGGCGAATTATGGCACAGGAGATTGGGCCATCTTCACCATGGCGCTTTGAAAATTTTGCAGTAGATTTCTATCGGCTTCCCAAGGGTACACTTGCGCAGTCAGATCAATGCAAGGGATGTACTTTGGGAAAATTTGTGAAGACCAATTTTCATGAGAAGGATAGTCGCGCCACGACGATCCTTGAGAGAATTCACACTGACATGTGTGGACCTTTCTCAATAGCTTCGACAGTAAAGCACAGGTATTATGTGATATTTGTTGATGAATTTTCTCGTAAGTGCTGGATCTTCTTCGTGCAGAAGAAGAGCAAGACATACTCAAAGTTCTGTGAGTTCAAGGCACTAGTTGAGAAAGAGTCGGGGAAGCAGGTGAAAGCTCTAAGGAGAGATAATGGTGGTGAATTAATCTCTGGTGAATTCAAATACTTTTGCAGCACAGAAGGAATTCGAAGAGAGCTCATTGCGCCTCATAACCCGCAGCAGAATGGGGTCGCGAAGAGAACGAAAAGAATGATCGTGGGTGCTACACGGGCGAAGTTGCATGATCAGGGCCTTCCCATATACTTGTGAGCTGAAGCATTCAACACTATGGTTTATGTGCAAAACCGTTTTCCTCATAGAGTACATGGCATGAGTACACCCGAAGAGGCGTTTTCTGGTAAGAAGCCTGATATTTCTCATTTGAAGATTTTTGGCTCACCTGTTTACATTCATGTGACGAAGGATTCCATGAAGAAGCTGGAGCCAACCGCAGAGGTTGGGATATTTTTGGGGTACACAGAAACACCCACAACTATCGTGTGTATTTTCCAGACA
The DNA here is from genome assembly GCA_034641835.2 of Pinus albicaulis. NCBI lineage: Eukaryota > Viridiplantae > Streptophyta > Pinopsida > Pinales > Pinaceae > Pinus > Pinus albicaulis. The sequence continues at coordinate 31,025,047 of CM076584.1, read as the reverse complement.
ATCGGAAGACTGTTGTGCGACGGGATATAAAATTTCATGAGGAGAAAGCCATGAAGTTGTCGCTTGAGAGGGAGATACACTTGCATGAAGATGAGGAGCTAATAGTTCCTAAAGATGAGCCTCTGGATGTGGATCAGCCACAAGAGGAGGTTCATGGAGTGGAAGAAACCACTCATGCAGTGCCAAACATCAGAGGGCGGAAGCGCACTATAGAAATTGAGCGACTGAATCCTGATGCAGCGCAGAATGTAGGAGCACCTATATCACAGCACAGATAGAGACAATCACCTGACCGAATTACTGGATACATGGCTCTGATGAGAAAGTGTATCGTGACATAACCATCTTCTTTCGAGGAAGCTGTGGAGGATCCTGCATGGGTATATGCCATGGTGGAAGAGTATGATTCGATTGTCAGAAACAGTGCATGAGAGATTGTCCCAAGGCTGGAAGGGAAATTAGTGGTAGGTTCGAGATGGATCTACAAAATGAAGCAAGCTGCTGACGGGAGCATCGAGAAGTACAAGGCAATATTTGTTGCCCGGGGCTTCTCACAGATCGAGCGGTTGACTATGAAGAAACCTTTGCACCTATCGCAAGGTATTCTTCCATATGGACCATCCTTGCTCTCTCAGCGCAGATGGGTTGGCACATTCATCAGATGGATGTGAAGACTGTGTTCCTCAATGGAGTCATTGAGGAGGAGGTGTACATAGAGCAGCCTGAAGGATTCGAAATCTTCAGCAACGAGTCGAATGTGTGTAGGATCAAAAGAGCATTGTATGGGCTAAAATAAGCACCTCGTGCTTGGTACACATGGATAGATATTTATTTCACCAGACTTGGATTCACCAAGAGTGAGGTGGATCCAAACCTATACCAGATTGTGGTGGAAGGTAAGTTGCTGATCATTGTACTTTATGTAGATGATTTGATACTAACAGTTGATGAACTGTTGATATACTCATGCAAGGCAGATCTTGCAAAGGAGTTTGAGATGAAGGACTTGAGCCTCCTTCATTATTTCTTGGGATTGGAAATTTGGTAGCAGAAGGGTGGACTATTTGTGTCTCAAGACAAGTATGCCCAGGAGATACTAGAGAAGTTCAACATGCAAGTTTGCAAGCCTATCGACACTCCTATTCTTGGTGGTTGGAGGAAAGAGGATGCTACATTAGCAGAGGTAGTGGATGCCACTGTTTATCAAAAGCTGGTTGGTTCGCTCATGTATCTAGTCAATACACGACCGGACATATCCTACGATTTTAACCAGCTTTCACAAGCTATGGTTGCTTCGCCAAGCTCTTTTTGGAAGGCAAGCAAGCATGTCCCGAGGTATCTTAGGGGTACATCAAAGTATGGATTATGGTACAGCAAAAGGATGAGTTGAAGCCGCATGGCTCACGGATGCAGAGACAAGGTGGAGCCCAACGATTTAAAGAGCACATCCGGAGGGATTTTTAGTATCGGGTCTACAAATGGGGCTTGGTAGCAGGAAGCAGAGATCCGTGGCACTCAGTTCAGCAGAGGTCGAGTACATGGTAGCAAGCTTGGCTGCATGCGAGGCTATTTGGATGAGGAAGATCCTCGTTGGATTGTTCGGGTTGCATTTGGAACCTACAGTGATTTACTGTGATAACCAGAGTTGCATTAAACTCTCAGCTAATCCAGTATTTCATGATAGATCCAAACACATCGACATCAGGTACCATCATATCAGAGATTGTGTTCAGCGGAGAATCATGTTACTTTCATATATTCCCACGGAGGATCAAGATGCGTATATTCGTTGAGAGGAGGCGCAGATTCAACAAGATGATGAGCTTAGTGAAAAGAGTTGCCTTCACTAAGTGGGCCCGTTGTGCTATTTTTTGGCGCAAAGTCTATTTTTAGACTATCTCTATTTTTAGACATGTCGATCATATTCTATGAGTTGTAGGATGCTATTTGTGGATGGTTGGTCAAGCCGAAAAAAAGATGGACTTATATTTTTAGACATATTAAGTGTAAAACTATTTTTAGATTGCCAGTCTAAAAATAGATATGTCGAATATTATTAGCTCTTAATAATATTTGGACTCTAAACATTATCTTATTCTCTTGGAGCACTTCAGTTAAGTGCACAGGTGTGGCACAGTAGCTGACAGAAGGAATTACACTATTCCTGAGGGTTTACTGGAGCTAATGCATGGAGACTTCAGCTAGAACTCATGTGACAGAGTTTGGTGGAGTTATAGAAGTAGTTGATGGAGTTGTATTTAGTTTAACTCAATTAGACTCAGTTCAACTAGTTGTATCTAGTCTAACTGATTGATACACTAGTGAGAGTGGTGTGAATTAATTAATAATTAACTCACTAAATAATAACTCATCAATAAACTGAAGAATACATCAGTTAACTACAGTGCATAGATAGTTTCAATGGAGAACAATGGAGATATAGGTGAAAGGGCAAGATAGACTATCAGTTGTGATTATAGTGATGCATTGATTGCATCCAACACTCAATGCAGATGCCAATGAGGATTTCGCAATGCAAGCTAGGTGGATTCGAGTTCATTCAGAGCCATTCTTCATCAAGGATTGTGCAGTAGAGGCAGGCTAGCAGGTGGCAAAGATCGGTGCATGGATTTGCTAGATCGGACCTGATTAGTGTGTAGCAATTGTATTGTACTGAGAGCTTGATATGATCAAATTTGTATGAGGATTGTTACATGATCTCTACGACATATATTATATACAAATAGTTGGGGTTTTCAGCTTCATGCTTTCCTATTAAAACACTGTGTTGATATGTGTGAATTTTTATGATTTCAATGTGTGCATTCAATTGATTTAATTTCCGCAAGTAATGATCAATGGTGGAATAGATTCTATATTGTGCATGAAGTGAAATAGTGTATGATCAGGATAATCTTAGATATATGCATGCGTAGTGCATATAATTTCTACATGGTATCAGAGCGGCTGATCATTGGAGCAGATTACAATTATTGAAGCGGTTGAGTTTTGTGCTGGTGGAATTCGAATTTGCTGCAGTGTTTTCTTGGTGTCGAAGTTGAGCATTCATTGAAATGTCTTTCAACGGATTGTGATTGGAGTATGCCCTTGAGGGTAGCTCGAATTATATTGCATGGAAGGACAGGATGGAGGCAGTGCTAGAGGATAATGGGTTGAAGGAGTTCATAGATGCTGATATTCCTAAACTGGGTTCTAGCGATGCAGCTGCACTTGACGCATGGAAAAAGAAGACAACAAAATGTTGAAGGATTCTGTTGGAAGGTGTGAAGGATCACATAGTGTCCAGCCTTCATGGTAAAGCTTCTCCATTCTTGATGTGGAAAGCTTTGACAGACTTTTTCCAAAGAAAAAGCGACCAGAGGAAGTTGGCGCTTAAAGACAAGCTCAGAAAAATAAAAATGGAGAAGGGCGAAAGTATACCCAAGTACCTCACGAAGTTTTTCCAGTGCAGGGATGAGCTGGGAAGTGTGGGGGTTACTGTAGATGAAGAGGACTTGGTGAGCTTGGCTCTCCTTGGGCTTCCGAAGAGTTGGCATAGCTACGAGGACTCTGTCAATGGTCCGGAGAAACTGCCGGGATGGGAGCGACTTTGGTCGGATCTTGTGCAGGAGGAGATAAGGTGGGGTACCAGGGATGGATCTTCATCAAAGAATGAAGATGAATAAAATTGCGCTTTGGCTGCCAAAGCAAGGAAAGGGAAGGGAAATAAAAAACCTTCTCAATCCGGCGCAAAAGGCAAGAAACAGGACTTGTTTAAGGTGAAGTGCTTTCACTGTCACCAACACAGACATTACGCCACTAATTGTCTACAAAAGAAGAAAAATAAATAGGCTGCTGGATCTGCAGCTGGAGAGGACTTAGCCTCACAGTTTGAGCTGTATTTTTTTCTGATTGCATGCTTGGTTTCAAGTGTGATGGGATCAATGTGGCTTCTTGACAGTGGTGCGTATTTCCATATGACCGGAGACAAATATTTGTTCAGTGATCTGGATGAGAAGGATCTTGGAGTGCACATCGAGATGGGAAATGATGGTAGATATAGTGCGACTAGTATTGGGACCATTTCCTTTGAGAGGGAGTCTGGAAAACCTTTCATCTTGAAGGATGTCATGCATGTTCCAGGATTGAAGAAGAATCTGATCTCTGTGGCGATGTTGGAAGACAAGGGATATGATTTTGTTTTTAGCGAGGGAAAGGCTTTCCTGCGCAGTAAAGAAACTGGTGAAACCCAGAGGATAGGGGTTCGAGTTAAGAACCTTTATCAATTGCAGGTAGATGGCTACGCAGTAATGGAAGGCAAAGCAGAAGGAGTGGTGAGCCGGGATGAGGGCGAATTGTGGCACAGGAGATTGGGCCATCTTCACCATGGCGCTTTGAAAATTTTGCAGCAGATTTCTACCGGGTTCCCAAGGGTACACTTGCGCAGTCAGATCAATGCAAGGGATGTACTTTGGGAAAATTTGTGAAGACCACTTTTCATGAGAAGGATAGTCGCGCCACGACGATCCTTGAGAGAATTCACACTGACGTGTGTGGACCTTTCTCAATAGCTTCGACAATAAAGCACAAGTATTATGTGATATTTGTTGATGAATTTTCTCGTAAGTGCTGGATCTTCTTCGTGCAGAAGAAGAGAGAGACATACTCAAAGTTCTGTGAGTTCAAGGCACTAGTTGAGAAAGAGTCGGGGAAGCAGGTGAAAGCTCTAAGGAGAGATAATGGTGGTGAATTCATCTCTGGTGAATTCAAATACTTTTGCAGCACAGAAGGAATTCGAAGAGAGCTCATTGCGCCTCATAACCTGTAGCAGAATGGGGTCGCGGAGAGAACGAAAAGAATGTTGGGTATGTGTTATATTCTTTCCACGACTAAGCACGTGTGGGGGGGTAAGATGGGGGGCGATAGCCCCCCCTTTTCGCTGGGCGCAACGGAGGGGTCACAGGGGGGGCAGTAGCCCCCCTTGTTGGGGTCTGGGGCAGGGCCCCGACGAAAATTTTTGGTCCTTAATTTCCGGCGAGTAGTCCGCGTCCATGGTTTTGTGCATGGTTTTGCACATGGTATTGGGGTAGGATGGTTTTCGGCCCTTGGTATTTTTGTAGATCCGGTCAAGGGAACTATGGTTATGTTCTAATCCAAGGTTTATGGATTGGGGTTTATGTATGCTTCGGCATGTATATATATGTGTGTTGTAAGACTAAAAGGAAAATAATGAAAAATCAAGCTGGTCGTCCCGATTTGGGATCCAGGGGAAAATCTCTGTGTTTATCTGTTTTATGTTTTATGCTCTCGCTATTGTTTATTTTCTGTTATAAGATTTATGTGTAGATAATTTATATTCAGGGTTAAAACCTACATTTGGAATCAGAGCTATTTCGGCTTCAAGGGGACGCCTTTTCTGCTGAGGGTTTTTTAGTTCGGGCCTAAGGTAGACCCTGTTCAGTGGGAGATCTGCGGGATCGATTCTTGCGGTGAGAGAAGATGGCGAGCGGTGGAAAGATAGAGATCGAGAAATTTAATGGTCAAAGTTTTGAGCTGTGGAAGCTCAAGATGGAGGATCTGCTGGTGGATAAAGATCAGTGGATCGCGGTAGATCTAGGTACTAAGCCAACAGGAATGTCAGATGAAGACTGGAAGAAACTGGATCGGAAGGCTAAAAGCACAATATGGTTGTGTGTCTCAGATTCAGTATTGTTGAATGTATCTGGGGAAGCTACGGTGAAGACCTTGTGGGAAAAGCTAGGGACTTTGTACCAATCTAAGTCTCTAGTGAATAAGTTGTTCCTGCGGAAAAAGTTGTATAACCTGAGGATGAAGGATCGAGACTCGGTGACAGAGCATCTAAATGCTTTCAATACTGTGGTAAGTCAGCGGTCATCTGTTGATATTAAAATCTCAGATGAAGATAAGTGCATCAGTTTGTTGTGTTCTCTACCAGACTCGTGGGACAGTCTGGTTATTGCAATAGGTAGCAATACAACTACCTTGAATTTTGATGACATTGTCTCAACCTTGCTGTCGGAGGAAATGAGACGGAGAAATATGGAGGGCCAGAATGGAGATGCCTTATCTATATGAGGAAGGTCCCAAAACATAAACAAGAATAAGGTTTCGAGTGGGAGATCCAAATCTAGAGGGAGATCTAAATCTCCTGGAAAGTTTGTAAAGGTATGCTGGAAATGCGGAAAGGAAGGGCACTACAAAAAGGAGTGCAGATCTAAAGCTCCCGAGAAAGGAAAGGGATCTGATGATGCTCCTTCTGCAGAGGCAAAAACCACCTCGGATGAAGGTGGGGATGTGTATTTGGCTTCTTCTTCAAATACACATGTAGATCATGAGTCATGGCTGATTGACTCAGGTGCATCCTTTCACTTCACTCCCCATAGGGAGTGGTTCTGCGAGTATGAGAAATATGATGGTGGTGATGTCTTCCTAGGGGATGATAGGAAGGCCAGAATCATTGGACATGGAAAGGTCAAGCTAAAGCTACAAGGTGGAAGGATTAGAACACTTCCTGGTGTTCTGCATATTCCTGCATTGGCCAGAAATTTGATTTCTGTAAGCAAGATGGATGATGCAGGTGTAAAAACAATGTTCGAGAAAGATGCCTGCAAGATGGTTCGGGGAGCACTGGTATTAATGCGGGGAGTTTGGACTGGAACTATGTACAAGCTACAAGGTAGCACTGTTATTGATGGGTGTAATAGTTATGTGGTTCCTGAAAGTGGAGCGGAAAGCCTAGCTGTCTCTGGAGGAAAGACCATGTTATGGCATCAAAGGCTTGGACATATTGGAGAGAAGGGCCTTCGGATACTGCATAGAAATGGTATGGTAGAAGGTATGTCTAATTGCTCTATGGATTTCGATTTCTGTGAACATTGTGTATATGGGAAGCAGAATCGGGTGAGTTTTCCTTCTGGTGCTAAGAGGGCGAACAAGATATTAGAACTTGTGCACAGTGATGTGTTTGGACCTGTGTCAGTTCCATCACTGGGAAAGTCTGTGTACTATGTTTCATTCATCGATGACTTCTCAAGGAATACATGGATATATTTCTTGAGGAAGAAATCTGAAGTCTTTGACAAATTTAAAGAATTTAAGGCTCTGGTGGAAAACCAGAAAGAGAAGAAGATAAAGGCATTGAGGACAGATAATGGTGGGGAGTTCTGCAAGAAGGAATTTGAAGACTTCTGTAAGAAGTGTGGTATAGCAAGGCAGAAGACTACTCCATACACACCTTAGCAAAATGGAGTTGCAGAAAGAATGAACAGAACACTGATGGAAAAGGCAAGAAGCATGCTCAGTGGTACCGGGTTAGGACAAGAATTCTGGGCAGAGGTAGTGGAGACTGCATGTTACTTAGTTAACAGATCACCTTCATCATCGTTGGAGGATAAGACCCCACATGAGGTATGGACTGGTAAGAAACCCTCTCTTTCACATCTAAGGGTATTTGGATGTGATGCATATGTACATGTTTCAAAGGAGAAAAGGACCAAGTTGGATAATAAATCTGAAAGGTGCATCTTTATTGGGTATAAGGATGGTTTAAAGGGTTACAAGCTTTGGAACCCAGAAACAAGGAAGGTTGTGTACAGATGAGATGTGGTGTTTAGAGAAGTGAAAGATGTTGTTAAACATGAAGTCCTACCAAAGGAACCTGAGAAGATAGAGTTTGAGCTAAAGGAGGATGAATCTGACTCTACAACAGAAGAAGACTCAGAAGATGAAGAGCCACAAACTCCAACTTTGAGAAGATTATTTTGGGAAAGAAGGCAACTAGAAAGGTATAATCCATCTGCTTTCTGTTCATGTTTTGCCTTAACTATAACTGATGATGAACCCAGAACTGTCAGGGAGGCAGTAGATTCAGAGGATGGAAAACTATGGAAGGAGGCCATGGTTGATGAAATGGCATCCTTGCACAAAAATGATGCATGGGATTTGGTGGAGTTGCCGGCTGGAAGGAAGCCCATTGGGAGCAAATGGGTGTTTAAGAAGAAGATGAATGTAGAAGGCAAGGTGGAGAAATACAAAGCTCTATTGGTAGCGAAAGGTTATTCCCAGGTGCCAGGAATTGATTTTGGTGATATTTTTTCTCCTGTTGCCAAGGTTACTTCTATTAGATTACTTTTATCTGTTGCTGCTGCATTTGATTTTGAGATAGAACAGATGGATGTGAAGACAACATTTCTTCACGAGGATCTAAAAGAGGAGATCTACATGAAGCAACATGAAGGCTTTATGGTGAAGGGTAAGAAAGAACTAGTATGCAGGTTGAAGAAGTCTCTGTATGGGTTAAAACAGTCACCAAGGATGTGGTATCAGAAATTTGATACCTATATACGGGGACTTGGCTTCACCATAAGCAAGGAAGATCATTGTGTTTATTTTAAATTAATTGGTGATCGTGTTATATATCTGGTCTTGTATGTGGATGATATGTTGTTGATTGGAAATGACAAGGAAATTATCCAAGATTTGAAGACCCAACTGTTCTCCAAATTCGACATGAAGGATCTGGGTGCTGCAAATTATATTTTGGGCATGGAAATTAAGAGAGATCGGGCAAAGAGGAAGCTCTGGTTAAACCAGAGGAAGTATGTCGAGACTATATTGTAGAGGTTCAATATGCAGGATAGTAAACCGGTTAAGGTTCCTATTCCTGTAGGTGTAAATCTGTCTGCTGAACAGTGTCCTAAGACACAAGAAGAAGAGGAGTATATGTCCCGTGTTCCATATGCAAGTGCAATGGGTAGCTTGATGTATGCAATGGTCTGTACTAGACCAGACATTGCACATGCAGTGGGAGTATTGAGAAGGTTTATGTCAAACCCAGGGAAGGAGCATTGGACAGCAGTGAAGCGGGTTTTTAGATATTTACGTGGCACTAGTGATTATGGCTTGTGCTACCAGGGAAGACCAGGAGTGGAAAGAATGTTGGACATTCGTGGTTTTGTTGATGCAGACTGGGCTGGAGATCTGGACCAAAGAAGATCTACAAGTGGGTATGTGTTTAGCCTATTTGGAGGCGCAATCAGTTGGATGAGTAAAAGACAGTTTGTAGTGGCTCTTTCAACTACAGAGGCAGAATACATAGCAGCCACTCATGCAAGCAAGGAAGCAGTTTGGTTGCAAAGATTGTGTTCAAGTATGGGGTTGGTACAGCAAGCTATAAGGATAGACTCTGATAGCCAAAGTGCAATTTTCTTGGCTAAGAACCCTGCTTATCATTCAAAGACAAAGCACATTGATGTTCAATATCACTTTGTTAGAGATATGGTTGAGGCTAAAAGGGTGTTGCTGGCAAAGGTGGACACTTTGAAGAATGTTGCAGATGCATTGACAAAGTCTGTGAGCACTCAGAAGTTCTCTTGGTGTAGAGAAAAAATGGGTGTTGAAGAATTGGGCCAATGACTAAGCCCTCCTGTGGCCCCTCGTGGAAAGAAAACAACAAGTGGGAGAATGTTGGGTATGTGTTATATTATTTCCATGACTAAGCATGTGCGGGGGGGTAAGATGCATTTCCGGCGAGTAGTCCACGTCCATGGTTTTGTGCATGGTTTTGCACATGGTATTGGGGTACGATGGTTTTCGGCCCCTGGTATTTTTGTAGATCCGATCAAGGGAACTACGGTTATGTTCTAATACAGGGTTTATGGATTGGGGTTTATGTATGCTTCAGCATGTATATATATGTGTGTTGTAACACTAAAAGGAATATAATGAAAAATCAAGCTGTTCGTCCCGATTTGGGATCCAGGGGAAAATCTCTATGTTTATCTGTTTTATGTTTTATGCTCTCGCTATTGTTTATTTTATGTTAAAAGATTCGTGTGTAGATAATTTCTGTTCAGGGTTAAAACCTACACATTGGATGACAGCATCCTGTTGTAGCACAATATCACTCAGCAAAAATTCGGGAGAAGTTCTTTGCAATTTAAGGTTGCTGAGGAACAATTATTCGCAAATTGTTAAAAGAAGTGGTGAGATTGAGTGCAATCCCACTTGATCCAAACCTTCCAAAACCAGTTGTCAAGAAGCCTTCTCCAAAAGTGAAAGTGCCCCAACCTCCACTGAGAAAGAGAGTGGGTCGTGTTGACATTGAAATGAAGAGAGGGGATTGGCTTTGTCCAAAGTGTTATTTCATGAACTTCGCAAAAAATCACAACCGCCTACAATGTGATTCGGCGTCTAAAAAGAGAGCTGAATCCAGGGGAATGGGAATGCCCAGAGTGCAACTTTTTGAATTATCGAAGAAATATGGCATGCTATAACTGTGACCTCAAATGTCCTGAAGATGAGTACACCAGCGACCTTGGTCATGGTAGAGATGGAAAATGGGCTGATGATTCTCAGCAATCAGGGTACTTAGAAAGAAGATTGGGGCATCATTTTGACTTGCTTACCACTTTGAAAGCGTGGAATGATGACTTTGATGATGATGAATCCGATGGGGCAGAAATTGTTGTCTTTGAAAATACAGATAGCTCTAGAATTACTGATGTCCCTGTAATGAATGGGGATAGAGGAAATAGAAAGGATGGACACTTTGATGATGATCCTTTCGACTTTGATGACCTATCCATTCATGGAATTTAAAGGAGGAAAGACCAGACTGAGACTAGAGGTTGGGAAATACAACATGGTAATGAAAAGAGGAAAGACCATAACGAGACTCCAGGTTGGAAAATACGTCATGAAAATGAAAGGAGGAAAGATCATAACAAGGCTGGAGGTTGGAGAAAAGGACACAATGACCATTGGAACAATAGAGAGTCTCGTGGTCTATTTTGAAGCTCATCTAACTTTTAATATTGGAGTACAAAAATAACTGCATCTATGACAAAATGAAAATTCAAGAGGCTTATTTTTATTTATTTTTCCTTTTCAATTTGATACACTGGAATGGAAGAAGATGATGAAAGGTTCTGTAGCTGTTGAGGGCGCCTAAATAATTTAAAACTGCTCTCTCTACAGATGGAAAGACACCTTGTGCTCAAAACGGTGGATAGGACGGAAAACAACAGTCCACATGTGCAAGTGAATGATTTTTTTAATAGCTTGAGACATCTATTTTAGCTTTGTAGAACAGATATGGGTTTTACCAAATTCGCTTCCGCGATCGCATCTTACGGCGCAAGAAACAATAGGAAAACCCATTTCATTACATCGTTTCAATCCAAAGGCTTTAATGGAGTTTTCAGAACCATTACGAATTCTCAGCCTTAGTCTGATGGCGACCGAAACCCCACTCAAATCCTGGGGGCTCAAATGAGTTTTGTCGTGCAAGAGCTCGAGAGCGTTCAGAAGTAGAAAGCAGAGAAGGGTGTAGCCCTCCAGAAGCTCAGGGTGTGGAGGGACAGAAATTTGGCTCTTTCTGCAACTTCTATTGTTCAGGAGTGCTCCATGGTTTTGAAGGTTGAAAAAACATAAGAGAAACAAGACATAAGTAGCAGGTCAACGGTTTGTACACCGGGAAATCATTTTGCCTTCTTCTGCCTCTCAAGGAGCTGAAATTGCTCATCCGTGGCCCGAGTGGATTGAACTCATGGAACGCTTGGTGGAGCACAATTACTTTGACTTGAGAAGATCGAACGAGGACAATGTGATTGAGAAGCTGTCAGACGGAAAATGTGGTTACAAGGATGACGGGGTTGATATTTTCAAGGATTTGAGCATTGTTCGTAATTCTTACTGTTGGCAATATGATGCAGAGTGTTGTCCTTGATGGCAACCCACTTGATGAAGATAATGGCAACCTACTTGTTGAAGTTATTCTTGACTTGATGGACTTGGTAATGATGTAAATATGATGTGATATGATGTGTCTACAGAGCAACTCAGATGTAATGATGAAAGGAATTCCAGTATGTGCTAGAACAATGATGAAAAGTGTGTGTTTCAAGGCATACACGGGTTTGTCTAGGATAAGTAGCGTATGCATGCAGAAAAGTACTTGCCAAGTCGCGTATGCATAATTGCACTCTAAATTTGTAAAACCAAGGGTTACTACCATGGTATTGACCCATTTTATTGAGCGCTGGGTTGTCTATTTGATCCCGTCCAGGAATACCATCGGAAGTGATGTGGTTTTGGCTCATGGTATTGAAAAAGGGTAAACCTATATAAGGAGAAGAAAATTATTGTGCAAAGTGTGGGCATGAGTCTGGGTTTGAATGGATACTTCACTCTGAAGTATGTCTGTATGGAAAGGGTAACAGTTTGATGATAAATCTGAATCTGTGATGCACCTATGAAGAAAATGATGACGAAGGGAATCTAGATCTGAAATGTATTTGTATCTTCTAGATCTGTTTATGGAATATTTAGATTTGAGATGAGGTGAACATCTGTCTAAAGTAAAGGGTAAAATCTGAACTGAATATCTGATCTGATGAATTATGCTACTCTATAATGTTTGAAGAGATATACGCTAGTTTGCTACAGAGGAAGCGCATATATACGCTGTTTGGATAAAGCGAAAGCGCGTATGGAAGGTGAAACCAGTTCTGAAGTATGTGCAGACGTATACGCGGGTTTGTATACATGAAAGCGTGTATATATGCCGGATCAGTGAAAATAAAGCGCGTATGAAAACTAGGTTTTGCCAAAAGTATGAAGTATAAAATGTTTGATCTATTTTGTTGTGTTACTGCTATCTGTTAAAGGTGTATTCTACATATCTGGGTTGTCTGAATTTATAAGTATCAGTTTGATGAAAAGTGGCCTACAAGTTGTGATCTATTGAAGCTTTTGGATCCAGTATGAAAATTGATGAAACGTGGTCCACGGTGGTGCTGAGGGTTGTAGCCTTCAGTCAGGGGGTTGTAGCTCCCTTCCAGGTGAGGCTGGTAAACGAGAGCAGGGGGTCATAGCTCCCTTCCAGGAGAGGCTGGTAAACAAGAGCAGGGGGTTGTAGCTCCCTTCCAGGAGAGGCTGGTAAACGAGAGAAGGTTGTAGCCTTCTGCAGGTGGGTGCCTGCGTGCTGGTATGAGTCTGCGCTAGTACATGGTTGTAAGATGTTTTCTCTATAATAAAATATTGAAGGCTGAGACAACGACAGCGGTGGTTTTCTCCCGACTTGGGTTTCCACCTAAAATCTTGGTGTTCATGTGTGTTGCTTATGTGTGATGGTTTATTCTGTTATTACTACACATGCTTACTTTTTATTGAACATCTAATGAATGAATGATGGAATGATATAAGTGAAGAATTATCTGCATAATAATATTGTTGGACATACGCATGTTTTATTAAGCATATCCGCGTGTATACGTGAGTTGGCTTTAGGTATGTGTTTTGAAGTAAGAAAAAGTAAAAAGTTTTGAGTAAGTCCTAAATACTTATTCACCCCCCCCCCCTTGTTGGGTATGTGTTATATTCTTTCCGGTCGAAAATTTTTAGGTCCTTAATTTCCGGTGGGTAGTCCGCGTCCATGGTTTTGGGGTACGATGGTTTTCGACCCCTGGTATTTTTGTAGATCCGGTCAAGGGAACTACGGTTATGTTCTAATCCAGGGTTTATGGATTGGGTTTTATGTATGATTTGACATGTATATATATGTGTTGTAACACTAAAAGGAATATATGAAAAATCAAGCTAGTCGTCTCGATTTGGGATCCAGGGGAAAATCTCTGTGTTTATCTATTTTATGTTTTATGCTCTCGCTATTGTTTATTTTCTGTTATAAGATTCGTGTGTAGATAATTTTTGTTCAGGGTTAAAACATACATTTGGTATCAAAGCTATTTCAGCTTCAAGGGGACGCCTTTGCTGCTGAGGGTTTTTTAGTTCGGGCCTGAGGTAGACCCTGTTCAGTGGGAGATCTGCGGGATCGATTCTTGCGGTGAGAGAAGATGGAGAGCAGCAAAAAGATAGAGATCGAGAAATTTAATGGTCAGAGTTTTGAGTTGTGGAAGCTCAAGATGGAGGATCTGCTGGTGGATAAAGATCAGTGGATCGCGGTAGATCCAGGTACTAAGCCAACAGGAATGTCAAATGAAGACTGGAAGAAACTGGATCGGAAGGCTAAAAGCACAATACGGTTGTGTGTCTCAGATTCAGTATTGTTGAATGTATCTGGGGAAGCTACGACAAAGACCTTGTGGGAAAAGCTAGGGACTTTGTACCAATCTAAGTCTCTGGTGAATAAGTTGTTCCTGCGGAAAAAGCTGTATAACCTGAGGATGAAGGATGGAGACTCGGTGACAGAGCATCTGAACGCCTTCAATACTGTGGTAAGTCAGCTGTCGTCTATTGATATTAAAATCTCAGATGAAGATAAGTGCATCAATTTGTTGTGCTCTCTACCAGACTCGTGGGACAGTCTGGTTATTGCAATAGGTAGCAATACAACTACCTTGAATTTTGATGACATTGTCTCAGCCTTGCTTTCGGAGGAAATGAGACGGAGAAATATGGAGGGTCATAATGGAGATGCCTTATCTGTACGAGGAAGGTCCCAGAACAGAAACAAGAATAAGGTTTCGAGTGGGAGATCTAAATCTAGAGGGAGATCTAAATCTCCTGGAAAGTTTGTAAAGGTGTGCTAGAAATGCGGAAAGGAAGGACACTACAAAAAGGAATGCAGATCTAAAGCTCCCGAGAAAGGAAAGGGATCTGATGAAGCTCCTTCTACAGAGGAAAAAACCACCTCGGATGAAGGTGGGGATGTGTATTTGGCTTCTTCTTCAAATACACATGTAGATCATGAGTCATGGTTGATTGACTCAGGTGCATCCTTTCACTTCACTCCCCATAGGGAATGGTTCTGCGAGTATGAAAAATATGACGGTGATGTCTTCCTAGGGGATGATAGGAAGGCCAGAATCGTCGGACGTGGAAAGGTAAAGCTGAAGCTGCAAAGTGGAAGGATTAGAACACTTCCTGGTGTTCTGCATATTCCTGCATTGGCCAGAAATCTGATTTCTGTAAGCAAGATGGATGATGCAGGTGTAAAAACAGTGTTCGAGAAAGATTCCTGCAAGATGGTTCGGGGAGCACTGGTACTAATGCGGGGAGTTCGGACTGGAACTCTATACAAGCTACAAGGTAGCATTGTTATTGATGGGTGTAATAGTTCTATGGTTCCTGAAAGTGGAGCGGAAAGCCTAGCTGTCTTTGGAGAAAAGACCATGTTATGGCATCAAAGGCTTGGACATATTGGAGAGAAGGGCCTTCAGATACTGCACAGAAATGGTATGGTAGAAGGTATGTCTAATTGTTCTCTGGATTTCGATTTATGTGAACATTGTGTATATGGGAAGCAGAATCGGGTGAGTTTTCCTTCTGGTGCTAAGAGGGCAAACAAGATATTAGAACTTGTGCACAGTGATGTGTTTGGACCTGTGTTAGTTCCATCATTGGGAAAGTCTGTGTACTATGTTTCATTCATAGATGACTTCTCAAGGAATACATGGATATATTTCTTGAGGAAGAAATCTGAAGTCTTTGACAAATTTAAAGAATTTAAGGCTCTGGTGGAAAACCAGACAGAGAAGAAGATAAAGGCGCTGAGGACAGATAATGGTGCGGAGTTCTGCAAGAATGAATTTGAAGAGTTCTGTAAGAAGTGTGTTATAGCATGATAGAAGACTACTCCATACACGCCTTAGCAAAATGGAGTTGCAGAAAGAATGAATAGAACACTGATGGAAAAGGCAAGAAGCATGCTCACGGGTACCGGGTTAGGACAAGAATTCTGGGCAGAGGCAGTGGAGACTGCATGTTACCTAGTTAATAGATCACCTTCATCAGCGTTGGAGGATAAGACCCCACATGAGGTATGGACTGGTAAGAAACCCTCTCTTTCACATCTAAGGGTATTTAGATGTGATGCATATGTACATGTTCCAAACGAGAAAAGGACCAAGTTAGATAATAAATATGAAAGGTGCATCTTTATTGGGTATAAGGATGGTTTAAAGGGTTACAAGCTTTGGAACCCAGAAACAAGGAAGGTTGTGTACATCCGAGATGTGGTGTTTAGAGAAGTGAAAGATATTGTTAAACATGAATTCCTACCAAAGAAACCTGAGAAGATAGAGTTTGAGCTAAAGGAGGATGAATCAGACTCTACAATAGAAGAAGACTCAGAAGAAGAAGAGCCATAAACTCCATCTTTGAGAAGATCAGTTCAGGAAAGAAGGCAACCAGAAAGGTATAGTCCATCTGCTTTCTGTTCAGGTTTTGCCTTAACTATAACTGATGATGAACCCAGAACTGTCAGGGAGGCAGTAGATTCAGAGGATGGAAAACTCTGGAAAGAGGCCATGGTTGATGAAATGGCATCCTTGCACAAAAATGAGGCATGGGATCTGGTGGAGTTGTCGGCTGGAAGGAAGCCCATTGGGAGCAAATGGGTGTTTAATAAGAAGATGAATGTAGAAGGCAAGGTGGAGAAATACAAAGCTCGGTTGGTAGCGAAAGGTTATTCCCAGGTGCCGGGAATTGATTTTGGTGATATTTTTTCTCCTGTTGCCAAAGTCACTTCTATTAGATTACTTTTATCTGTTGCTGCTGCATTTGATTTTGAGATAGAACAGATGGATGTGAAGACAACATTTCTTCATGGGGATCTAGAAGAGGAGATCTACATGAAGCAACTTGAAGGTTTTATGGTGAAGGGTAAGAAAGAACTGGTATGCAGGTTGAAGAAGTCTTTGTATGGGTTAAAACAGTCACCAAGGATGTGGTATCAGAAATTTGATACCTATATACGGGGACTTGGCTTCACCAGAAGCAAGGAGGATCACTGTGTTTATTTTAAATTAATTGGTGACCGTGGTATTTATTTGGTCTTGTATGTGGATGATATGTTGTTGATTGGAAATGACAAAGAAATTATCCAAGATTTGAAGACCCAACTGTTCTCCAAATTCGACATGAAGGATCTGGGTGCTGCAAACTATATTTTAGGCATGGAAATTAAGAGAGATCGGGCAAGGAGGAAGCTCTGGTTAAACCAGAGGAAGTATGTCGAGACTATATTGTAGAGGTTCAATATGCAGGATAGTAAACCGGTGAATGTTCCTATTCCTGTAGGTGTAAAGCTGTCTGCTGAACAGTGTCCCAAGACACAAGAAGGAGAGGAGTATATGTCCCGTGTTCCATATGCAAGTGCAGTGGGTAGCCTGATGTATGCAATGGTCTGTACTAGACCAGACATTGCACATGCAGTGGGAGTATTGAGCAGGTTTATGTCAAACCCGGGGAAGGAGCATTGGACAGCAGTGAAGCGGGTTTTCAGATATTTACGTGGCACTAGTGATTATGGCTTGTGCTACCAGGGAAGACCAAGATTGGAAAGAATGTTGGACATTCGTGGTTTTGTTGATGCGGATTGGGCTGGAGATCTGGACCAAAGAAGATCTACAAGTGGGTATGTGTTTAGCCTATTTGGAGGTGCAGTCAGTTGGATGAGTAAAAGACAGTCTGTAGTTGCTCTTTCAACTACAGAGGCAGAATACATAGCAGCCACTCATGCAAGCAAGGAAGCAGTTTGGTTGCAAAGATTGTGTTCAAGTATGGGGTTGGTACAGCAAGCTATAAGGATAGACTGTGATAGCCAAAGTGCAATTTTCTTGGCTAAGAACCCTGCTTATCATTCAAAGACAAAGCACATTAATGTTCAATATCACTTTGTTAGAGATATGGTTGAGGCTAAAAGGGTGTTGTTGGTAAAGGTGGACACTTTGAATAATGTTGCAGATGCATTAACAAAGTCTGTGAGCACTCAGAAGTTCTCTTGGTGTAGAGAAACAATGGGTGTTGAAGAATTGGGCCAATGACTAAGCTCTCTTGTGACCCCCTGTGGAAAGAAAACAACAAGTGGGAGAATGTTGGGTATGTGTTATATTATTTCCACGACTAAGCACGCGCGGGGGGGTAAGAGGGGGGGCAATAGCACCCCCTGTCGGGGTCCGGGGCAGCACCCCGGCGAAAATTTTTTGGTCTTTAATTTCCGGTGGGTAGTCCGCGTCCATGGTTTTGTGCATGGTTTTTCACATGGTTTTGGGGTACGATGATTTTCGGCCCCTGGTATTTTTGTAGATCCGGTCAAGGGAACTATGGTTATTTTCTAATCCAGGTTTTATGGATTGGGGTTTATGTATGCTTCGGCATGTATATATATGTGTTGTAACACTAAAAGGAATATATGAAAAATCAAGCTGGTCGTCTCGATTTGGGATCTAGGGGAAAATCTCTGTGTTTATCTGTTTTATGTTTTATGCTCTCGCTATTGTTTATTTTCTGTTATAAGATTCGTGTGTAGATAATTTTTGTTCAGGGTTAAAACCTACACCCCTCTCAGTATTTTTCCCAACAATTGGTATCAGAGCCAGGTCCTTCTGCAGAAGCTTGATCGCTTGAAGGAGATCCGTCAAAATGGGAATTCATGAAGGGGTAATGTCTATAAGGCCACCTCTATTCAATGGAAATAATCTGTTATTCTGGAAGATACAAAAAAAAGCATATCTGCAAAGTCTTGGTGCAGAAGTATGGGCAATCGTGGAAGAAGGTTATCAATATCCGGCAAGTATTCCTATTGATGTAGCAGAAAGGAAGAAATATGAAATCAATGCCAAAGTCGTCAATATCTTATTAGGAAGCATGTCTGAACCAGAATTTGCTAAAGTTATGCAGCTAAATTCAGCAAAAGAAATATGGGACAAAATCATTCTGAGCTATGAAGGAGATACAAAGGTAAAAGGTGCAAAACTCCAAACTCTCAGAATTGAATATGAAAATTTAAGGATGCATAGTGATGAGAGTATTGCTAGTTTCTTTTTACGTCTTGATGATATTGTAAATCATATGAGAAGTTTGGGTGAAACCATAACCGATACTACTCTGGTGAAAAAAGTCTTAAGATCTTTAACTTCAAAATTTGAGTCAAAAGTATCAGCGATTGAAGAAAGGAAAGATCTGCAAACTCTTACTATTGTTCAAATACATGGTATTCTGACTGCTTATGAAATGAGACAAGGAGGTCCCTCTCAAATCAAAGAAGCTGCTTTTAAGGCGTGTGCAAAAGGAAAAGAAAAGGAAGTTGTCAAGGAATCAAATTATATATCAGAAGAAGAAGAAGCAAATTTTGTGAGAAGACTCCAACCAGGTACTGGAAGAGTCAAAGGTAAGCTTCCCTTCAAATGTTTTGATTGTGGAAGAGTGGGTCATTATGCTGCTAAATGTCCTTATAAAGAAAATCATGATAAAGGGAAACAATTTGAAAATGGAAAGAGTTATTATGCAAATGAAGATAATAATGAAATGTCAAGTGAAGATGAAGAAGATTCCGACCAAGATCTACTAGTGCTCATGGAAAAGAAGCAAAAGAAGAAGGCTACTCAAGGAAAGAAGATATCTCAGAAAACATGTGCAACAGAAAATGAAGAAGAGGAAACAGGTATTGATTGTTGTTCTTGTAATCCACTCACTTGTGCATGCAATGATGAAGATAGTAAAAGTAACAGTATAAGTCTAGAAGCAAATCTCAAGATCAATGATGAAAGTAATTTTTGGGATCAATTTAAAAGGAGGGAATCTATCCTCAAGGATGTGATCTCTAGATTGAATGAACAGATAGAAACAATGAAGGGACAAATAGAAATGTATCAAAGACTGCAGGACAAAGTAACCAATCGCAGTGAAGAACTTGAAGCAGAAATCATCTCTCTGAAAGCAGACCTTGAAGCATCAAATAAGAAGAATGAAGAACTTCTACAATCATTTGAAAATGAAGGATGTGAAGCAGAAATCATCTCACTCAAAACAGATATGGAAAAATCAAATAAGAAGAATGAATAACTTTTAAAAATATTTGAAGAGCAAGAAAATGGGTTGAAAGAAGAGATTTTAAATTTTAATGATCAAGTAGAAGAAGGAAGAAGGGTTGAAGAAAGTATGAAGAAGCAGTGCCAAATATTGGAGGTTGAGGTAAATATTTTGAAAGGTAAATTAGAAGAAAAAGATAAACTCATGAGGTTTCAAGATAGTACTAAGATTCTGGACAATATTCTTAGTAGTCAAAGGTCTCCCTCGGTTAAATTTGGTCTTGGTTTTCACGAAACTGTCAAAGGATAATCTTATTCGCAAGGAAGTGCTAAAGATTCTAAGGATATCAATGCAAACCCTGAAGTATTGAAAGAAACAAAAGATCAACCGAAAATCATGAACACTCAAAGGAAATCATTCAATAATGTTGAATGCTTTAAATGTCATAATTATGGGCATGTTGCAGCCAATTGCAGAAGTAGATTGTTTCAGTCACAAACAAACAGATTCTACACAGAAAGGTACTCTAATTTCTTCAAGGGATATTGTTTTTCATGCAGCAAGTATGGTCATAAAGCAGCTGATTGAAATAGAAGGAAGAATAGAACAACACATTATGATCCTTATGCTTACTTTTCTGGTCACATAAGATGCTATACTTGTAACAAGTATGGACATATAGAAAAATAATGCAGGATGAATAGATCTGAGAAATTGGAGAACTTTCAGCACACAATAAGAAATTTCAAGCAAAGCTGAAAAAAGAAGGAAGACCGGTCAGAAACGTAGGTAATATTGACCCTACTGCAGTCATCCGCTTCTAAAGCTTATTTCTCATAATGACTACATGAATGATGTGAGATACATTATAGATATTAGTAATGTATCATCACAGGGGGAGCAATGTATGATGATTCTCATGGTTGGTTTGGTTATTCTGGTTATGTTTATTTCTGATAGAGCATCTGATGTGAAGAAGACATGTATAAGTGATACAAATAAAGGGGGAGATGAAGGAATGAGAAATTTTCTATATTTCACTTTCCATACCCGGGTTTTATGAACTAAATCCGCGTATACACGCGAGTTCCAGCAGACACAGACGCGTATGCATTTATGATCAGGAAATTAGTATGACAGCTGAAGATCAGGAACACAGGTTTAGGGGGAGCATCAATCTAATTGCTAATGATTGCATTGTTGACATAGTATCTGGTTATACTCCTGCTAATGAAATGATACATGGTTTCTTATGATGAGATTATGGATGAACCCTATTTGCTTTTTGCTGAAGAGAATTCTTTGCTCTCACACATGGATGAGATGGAAGTCTTATGATTTAGAGATAATGACAGAGACTGTTGCTGATAACTTGCTGTTGAAAGTGTTCAGGTTGCACAAGCTAAGGAGGAGCCTTGGTCATATGGAAAGGATGCGTGGATGCACAGTTTCAGGGGGAGCATTAGCCTTGCTGAGCATAATGCATTGTTGGCATTATGATGATTCTGAAATATGATCTTTCTTGAGGTCTTTTGGTAGTGGTCATAAAAGTCATATTTGTAATTTGATGAAAGGGTCATGATGAGACCTATGATGTAAATTTGTAATATTCAGGCATGTAAGGACTTGTTCAAATTTTTAAACCCACTTGGTTGGGTAGTTGAGTCAAAATGTGTAAACCCTCTTGGTTGGGTATTTGAGTCTCATATGTAAATCCACTTGGTTGGATCTTTGATGTAAGTATGAGTCTTTGGTGATAGGAAGGTCATAGAGTCATACACTTCATTGAAAATATGTTTTAAGATTCAACATGAATTCAGGGGGAGCATGGTAACTTCAGTGCACATCAGATCTACAACGCTCTTCTTTCTACTTAAGGAAAAAAAAAAACCTTGTGTTGGTTTTGATCCGCCCTTTGCCCTTGATGTCAAAGGGGGAGAGTAACATGGTGTTTGAATAAGGGGAGAGTAACATGGTTATTGTATATTAGTTATAATCAATGTATCTATCTGTTGTGGTGATCAAACACCAACGTGGTTGCCATCAAGTCCAAAGGGGGAGATTGTTGGCAATATGATGCAGAGTATTGTCCTTGATGGCAACCCACTTGATGAAGATAATGGCAACCTACTTGATGAAGTTATTCTTGACTTGATGGACTTGGTAATGATGTAAATCTGATGTGATATGAAGTGTCTATAGAGCAACTCAGATGTAATGATGAAAGGAATTCCAGTATGTGCTAGAACAATGATGAAAAGTGTGTGTCTCAAGGCAACGCAGGTTTGTATAGGATAAGTAGCGTATCCACGCGGAAAAGTACGTGCCAAGTCGCGTATGCATAATTGCGCTCTAAATTTGTAAAACCAAGGGTTACTACCATGGTATTGACCCATTGTATTGAGTGATGGGTGTTAGAGTCAGCCTTTGCAGCCTTCCTCCAGTGATCAAACATGCCCTTTCAAAGTGATTTTAAAGTGTCAAGGTCAAATTTTGTCATTTCAAAGAGTCTTCAAGCAAAATTTGGTCACTAGGCATTAGGTCTAGGGTTTGCTTTCACTCCTGTCAAAGTTATCCAAATGTCGGTCCATGTCACCTTTCAGCTGAGTGTATCATCATTCAAAGGGTTTTCATCATCATGTTAAGTTCCATTGAGTCATTTTATGCCTTGTTCATGCTTTAGTTGTGCCTAGGTAAGGTCCATTTCCCTCTCCTAGGGTTTTGGAGGTAATTTCTCTTGGATGGCAAAATCATCGAAAAGAATTGTATCCTGATGTTCACACACCTTCCCCTATCCTTAATATACCTTATTAAACACTTCCCATCACTGAGATCCCCCAAATTCCTCATTTTTGCGCAAACCCTAGTTTCTTGCCACAACTTGGCAATTTTCTAGGCTAGGCCTGTGTTTTGCCCTTTTGGACCCCTTCCCCTCACTCAATCTCAGAGATTCCACTTTCCCCTGCTTCCTAACATCCCTCCCTACTTCGAAAAATTTCCCCAAGAATTTATAAGTCCTTTATCCCCTTCATTTCGCTTCATTTCGACAAGATCCCTTGTTTCACACATCGGGATAAGTTTCACTCAAAAGATGTTTCAGAGCAATCAAAGATGAATTTTGGAAAACTGAGAGATGTTTTTGTCCACAACATGCCAAGGACAAAAAACCTCCTTCACTTTTTACACAGGTATCATGGTTTTAGAGAAATGTCAAAAATACCGTTGCCTCAGGAGAATTGAATGCACCTCTGAAGTGACCTTGGGAAAATCAAGTTTTCTTCTAGCATGTTTGGCCAAATGACTTGCATGATGAGTCAAATGATAACTAGAAAAAAATATATTTCCAATGAGCTATCATGAGATCAATTTGGAGTTGAGGAAGACCTTCAAACATTGGCTGCAACAGCACTCTGCCTTGAGGCAGCCTCATTCTGCTCATTTTGACTAGTGTTGGGAGATTTGATTTTTGACAGGGTAAATGAAATCCAAATTGCATAATTCCACTTGTGTTGGAAATTAGACTCCAAAATATTTCCAACGACCTATCACACGCCCAATTTGGAAACTGGGAAGGCCTCCAAAAGCTTCCTGAAAAATGCACTATGTGGCAAGAGGCATGCGACCCACTTGAAGTGGATGCGACCCACTTGAAGTGGTTGCGACCCACTTAAATCAGCACCCAGAAAATTCATTTTTTGCGCCCAGATTCGATTCTGATCGACTCCAAAAGCTTCCAAATAGGTTTTAATCATTTTTCAATGGATTTTTAGCATGATTATGATATTATTGATGTTGGGCAATAAGCCATGCTTGGAGAGAATCCTACATTTACATGCACATTAATTCCTCATGGGCTTTGAAAATATATGGACAGTTTGTGAAGGTTTGAAAACTTTTGTGAGTGATAGAGATGCTCATGCCCTAGCACGTTGTGTATATCATCCTCATGCCCTCAGTTATCATCTTATCACTGCTATTATGCTCTCTCATATTGTTGCACAGTTTTATGTTGACTAGTATAAAGCCTCTTTCACCATACCACTGATGTTATCATCATTCAATTGCTACTGTCATGTCCATTTGTTTCATATGGTCGTTGTCATGATATTCTTATTCCCCAATTGATAAAACACTGTCCTATGTTTGCTTCCTCCTTTGACAGATTTTGACCATTATCACCAAATTGACCACACCTTTGCATTTGGTACTCATTGTCAAACTTACTTGTGATCAAAACAGTGATAGTCTTTATGCCATTAAAGCAGAACCATCCTCATGATGGTTTTGTTTTTCTTCGATACTTGGGTACATGTGTGACATTGATTGGGTTTTGAGCATACATTGAAACTTTGACTTCACTACACCTATATGAGCATCCATATTGTAGACAACTTGTTTTCAAAGCCATGTCAGAGACGGATTCAGTTTATGAGCAAGGATATGAGCAGGACAGTGACTCAACCATTGAGGTTGATGTACTGAGATGGAGCATAGCAGTGCACCAGTAGTGGTAACATATTAGAGAGGCCACAGAGCTTTGTTTGCAGCATCACGGCGAGTACTATCTCCACATGGCGTGGAAGGGGTCTCGCCTTCTTCATCAGCATAGGTACATTCACAGGATCATGATAGAAACAAAGACATGCTTCGTCACATGAAAGGGCCATTATTGGGCTCGCATGCATGTTTGCAAAGCGAGAATGAAGATTCTGAAGAGGAGATTGAGCAAAGCACTAAAACGGCGGAAAAGGCCTGATCCACTCCGGATTTTGGCCGAGGCTTCGTTGGCTGGGCATGATACATGATGGAGGGTCTTCACTCCGAATTTGAGCAAATTCGGAGAAAATTTTGTCATTTTGAAATTTTTTGGTCTAAAAACAGGTTTTTCAGTTAAGTGGGTCTCGCACTCATATGCTCACTTCTTTTTGGGACACTTGCTAAAGGAAATTTTTACATTTTTGGATTTGTCATGGTAAGTTATGCATTCTCAGACATTACCTAAGCATTTCATCAGATTCTGGATGGTCAAAGAGCTCAAAAACACCATGAAAACCACCTTGCTGTCACCTTTTGCACCAGCAGGAAGTACTTCTGGGAGAAAGCAGTTTTGGAGGGTCAAATGAGCTTCAAATTTGGAAATTCCACTTGGGTTGGATAGTCAACATCCAGGGCTTTCCAACGAGATATCATGAGCTCAATTTGGATGCCAGGAAGTACTTCAAAATCGGGCTGAACGTCATGCGACCCACTTGTTTCAGGGGTGCGACCCACTTAAATTTTTGGCTGAATTTTCAACTTCCAGCTCAGATTTTCGGCCAGTTTGGACCAGTTTTGCTTGTGGATGAAATTTTTGGGTTTTCATGATGTAAATTTATGTTTGGCATGTAACTTTGGTTCATTTTTACTTATTCTAGAAGATTCACTCTTAAAAAAGTGAAAATCATGTAAATGAATCAGTTTCCACTCTTTTAGAGGCAAGTTGTTAGCTGCCTAGATTGTAGTTCCATGATTAGAATTTGTTGAAAATGATCCATGAAGAAGGAATTCGACCCCTAGAGGTGTGGGAAGGGGTTAGAGTGATCTATATATCGTAATTTCTCAATCATTTTCAGAGGTTGGAGAGGTTGGACTCTTGGGAGACTTTTGGCACCATTGTACATATTTTTTCATATTTTGGCTAAGGAAAGATCAGAGGTTTTGCGGCACTTGTTGGGATCCTTGTGGTGTTTTGTTCTTGATGGTGTTTTCTCTCTGTTTACTGTAAGTTTTTCATGTTTAATGTATGGCATTCCTTTCATATGCTTCTGAACTAAAATTGAATGAGTAGATGAGGTTGAATCCATCGTTTACCGTGCTCTGCCTTTGAATTCATTTAGTTCTATATGTTTTCGACTGTTTGAAGAGGATCCAAGTTCTTCTTTGCCCTCTTCAGCTCCTCGTCGGTCTAATCTGTCCGTATATCCAATCAAAAGCATCAATACATTCACCTACCTCGCCCCAACTCGAATTCTGCAAAGGTCTGACCTTATCCCCGGACCCAAAATTTGTTTTTCCCATTTCTCCAGCGAAAACCCAAAAATCAAAAATCAAACATACCTATCTCTTTACTAGCCTAAAATCAGTTCCTATTGTAAGTCATCTCGCATCCTATTGCTCATTTTATCGAGATTGACGGAGAGAGCCCTCTCCTGTCCTCGTAGGGCTAGCTACGAGGCTGAGCGTGGTTTGATGTAGCCTTGAGTTTTACTTCATTTCAGCCTGAGGTAGATTTGAGCGCTAACACTGGGTTGTCTATTTGATCCCGTCCAGGAATACCATCGGAAGTGATGTGGTTTTGGCTCATGGTATTGAAAAAGGGTAAACCTATATAAGGAGAAGAAAATTATTGTGCAAAGTGTGGGCATGAGCCTGGGTTTGAATGGATACTTCACTCTGAAGTATGTCTGTATGGAAAGGGTAACAGTTTGATGATAGATCTGAATCTGTGATGCACCTATGAAGAAAATGATGAAGAAGGGAATCTAGATCTAAAATGTATTTTTATCTTCTAGATCTGTTTATGGAATATTTAGATTTGAGATGAGGTGAACATCTGTTTGAAGTAAAGGGTAAAATCTGAACTGAATATCTGATCTGATGAAGTATGCTGCTCTATAATGTTTGAATATCTATACGCTAGTTTGTTACAGAGGAAGCACGTATAGACGCGGGTTGGATAAAGCGAAAGCGCATATGGAAGGTGAAACCAGTTCTGAAGTATGTGCAGATGTATACGCAGGCTTGTATACATGAAAGTGCATATATACACCGGATCAGTGAAAAGAAAGCGCGTATGAAAACTAGGGTTTGATGAAGTATGAAGTATAAAATGTCTGATCTATTCTGCTGTGTTACTGCTATCTGTTAAAGGTGTATTCTATAGATCTGGGTTGTCTGAATTTATAAGTATTAGTTTGATGAAAAGTGGCCTGCAAGTTGTGATCTATTGAAGCTTTTGGATCCAGTATGAAAATTGATGAAACATGGTCCATGGTGGTGCTGAGGGTTGTAGCTCCCTTCCAGGTGAGGCTGGTAAACGAGAGCAGGGGGTCGTATCTCCCTTCCAGGAGAGGCTGGTAAACGAGAGCAGGGAGTTGTAGCTCCCTTCCAGGAGAGGCTGGTAAATGAGGGAAGGTTGTAGCCTTCTGCAGGTGGGTGCCTGTGTGCTGGTATGAGTCTGCGCTAGTACATGGTTGTAAGATGTTTTCTCTATAATAAAATATTGAAGGCTGAGACAACGGCAGCGGTGGTTTTCTCCCGACTTGGGTTTCCACCTAAAATCCTGGTGTTCATGTGTGTTGCGTATGTGTGATGGTTTATTCTGTTATTACTGCACATGCTTATTGTTTATTGAACATCTAATGAATGAATGATGGAATGATATAAGTGAAGAATTATCTGCATAATAAGATTGCTGGAAATACGCATGTTTTATTAAGTATATCTGCGTGTATACGCGAGTTGGCTTCAGGAAAGTCGCGTATGTGTTTTGAAGTAAGAAAATGTAAATTTTTTTGAGTAAGTCCTAAATACGTTCACCCCCCCCCCCCTTTCAGTATTTTTCCCAACACCTGCATCAATTTCGCCAAAGATCGCTTCGACATTCTAAGGTCCTTGTCCCGAAAGGATATAGAGATCCTTGTTGGGTATGGTTGCTTGACTTTAGAAAAGTAAAGAAGAAGGAGAGGTTGGAAGCATAAAAGTTGTTTGCATCAAAGGAAGCTGAAGAGGAGGCTAGGAAGGAACCTGCAAAAACATTCACTCCTGGTGAGGTTCCAATAGTGGTAGAGACACCTGTTGAAGATCAAGCACCAAAATCTGTTGCTCTCACACTGGAGCAAATCTTAGCCATCAAGGCTGCAATTTCCAACTCTCAAACTCTTGAAGAAGTTGCAAGACTTGAAAAGGCTTTAAAGTCTAGTCAGCTACCTGCAGATCTGAAGATCCCTGAGGATGATGTGAAAATGGATCCTGCCAAAAATGAACTTGATGAGGAAATGATTACAGAGAACCAGAATAATATTTCTAAGAAGATAACTGAAGATAACGAGAATCTGATTGATGCTACTGAGAAAGCAGTTGAGAATATTGAGAATCAAATGGAGATCACTGAAAATCCATTGGAAGGTGCTAAGATCTCCAAGCGGAATGAGGAGATGGTTCAGAAATGGTTCTGGATTTGTTTTGTGGCTCGCAATTGCGAAAGAAGAAATCCACATATAATATCGAAGTTGGATTAATGACTTGGATCATCCGGCTCAGATCCAATGGTCTTGCGGCAGCACAAATTAAACGGAATTTATGAGAGATGGTGCCCCCGCAAATGGTTTTATTTAAACCACTATTTATGAAATATACGGCTATGATGCATTACGGCATCACTTAGCCTTTTCTCAAGAAACCACCATCAGTGCTCCCGTAGGCAGTTATTGGTTTTCAAAGACCATGGGTTACTTTGTCGTTAATACATATGGGTTTAATGGGACCCAAAGTGTACCATTTTTTCTTTTCACTTGCACTAGAGTAAGATCATATTTTGGTTTTATATTATATATTATATATAATATATTAAAACAGGCATTTTGTAAATTTAAATAATTCCAAGACTTCCAAGAATCAGTTTTAAAAATGATCATAGCATTTAGGAAGTTACAATAGATGGTAGACATAAAAGCAGGGGGAGAAGAGTAGCAGGGGTTCCGGTTTTTAGACCTCCAGACAGTGGTCTTTGTACTCGGATTTCAAGTGATTATTGAAGGAAAAGAAAGCTTCTAGTATTTGTTTATATTGATATGTCTTCTAGTTTACATAATGTATTTTCAGTCCTTGAATAAAATGAAGTATCGAAGCAGCAAGTCTCTTTTTACGTGTGTAAATAAGAGTTAAAACCCTTAATAGGCGCACCTTCATTTTAACTGTTATTTCCTTATAATTCTTCTAAAGTTTGAGATGATAGATTTTGTACCACAGCATATCATTTTGGGCTTTTTCTTTTAATTCTTCTTCTGAGAATTTCATTCTATATCAGCAGATAATAGCATTGTGAGACATTTATAGCATTTGATTTTAAAGATTCAATGATTGAACTCTGGAGGTGATTAAACAAGGATCCATATCTCTGTGACATAATTATAAGAATGTCTTAAGCACGGATTCCTTTTCACAGCCAAGGAATTATTTCTTAAGGTAGAACCCATCCAACGGCGGAGATTCATTTGCGGGGGTCAAAGGAGGTGGTTGATGAAACGGTGGGGGGTTTTTAAGTCAGATCCATCGAACTTGGATAGATCAACTGTTGAGATTAGCTGTGAACTAATAACACGAAGGGGTCACGTTATTGGAAATTGGAAGAAAAACAAAGGAAATGAGCGAAAAATCCTTTGGTGGAGGAAAAAATGCACAGGAAAGAAAATTGAGGTTTCGGGATGATCGTGGGCCATCAGATCAGATTTTACCCTGAGATCAACAACGGAGATATCTCATTGAAAACCTTTGGATTATGGCGGAGGGTGATAGTGTAATGAGATATTAAACATGAGCCGTTGATCTCCAAAGATCAACGGTGGAGGAAGTACGTGATAGATCATAGTGCAAATGGGGAAGGGTGGTTTCGGGAGAGAAAACTAGCAGTATCACGTGATGAAAAGGTGGGTAGGCAGTATTTCCTTTTTGAACGTGATATGCATTCCTGCCCAACACGTGGCATTTCAAAACAACTTATATCGCATAATTTTGTGGAATTAATGCCCGTGCTTAAAGTAATGTGAAAATGCATATCAGCCATAAGATCTAGGTCGTCAGATCAAACGGTGGGGAGCAAGCGCGATATCGACTAGATGTGTGGCGGATAGGAGACAGGGTGGTTTTATTATGGACCTTCCGATCAGGGGATTGACGGTGAAGATTATATTTGGAGGGAGGTAGGACCCACAGGGGTCAGGCCTGTCGGGGTTAATATAGGCTGTCAGATGTAAAGGATCAACGGTCGGGATTAAAACTGGGGTCAAACGAAATAACATACATGGCGGAGAGAGGTTTAATAAGGACCATTGATCTATAGAGATCAATGACTGTGAATGGCCGAAAAAACATTATGAAGCGGGGTGTGTAAAATTTAACCAAATTTGGGAGGATTGATCTGGACCGTCCGATGTTGACACGTGGATGGCACAGATGCAATCAGGGCTTGGGAAATCGGTGGGGAAATAAACATGGGAGTGCCAAAGCGATTGATTGAGGGCCTTTGATCTGCAGATCAGTTCGACAGTGGAGAACGGATCGGAAGGTGACCAATCGGGGGTGGCATAGTAAAATATTTAACGCGCTAATGAAAATATCTGATGCGATACAGCGCTGGCCTTCAGATTGGTCCAAGATCAACGGCGGAGAAGGGCTCCGACCAATGAATGAGAGAGACCACATTATAATATAAAAAGGTGGAATTTAATTAAAAACAAAGGTTTAATGGTGTCAGGCGAGATATATATGAGGTTTGGCGCCCGTCTGTGGGGGCCTTTGGATATATGAACAAGTGAACGGGACTGGGGCTTTATATGCAAGGTGCCAATTGGAATCGGGAGGAAGGGTCGGGCTTTTCAATATACCCATTAACAAATCTCTGATGCAATATCTTATTCGCTATTGATCGGTTCCTAAGATCAATGGTTTTCTTTGTAAAAAACATTGTATCAACGGGTTTAGTGTATAACCTAGGAAAAAGGGGTTTTTATGTTTTACAAAGGAAAATAGAAATCAGGAATGGTTTTTGCAATGTGTTAAGTGCCTGATTGTGCGCCCAAGGGTTATATGAAGCGGTAATAAGATCAGGGGTTTACATACAGAGGGCTAATCGCATCAGAGGTTTTGAACATGGAAAATAGACTTGCGCAGGCCAATTTCTCCGATGCGATAAGTGCCGAAAGGGTCTAGCGCTTGGTTCTAGTGATAGGGCATATGTGGGGAAGTGGTTTAGGACTTAGCCCAAAGGGGATTACGCCTTAACACAAAAAATGTATTTTTTTTGAAATTTTCAGGTTTTTCTAATGGATTTGGGGTTTTCGACAAAGTTCAAAAGTGAGTTTTAAACTTTGTAAAAGGATTTTCATGAAGGGGAAAGGGGAATAAATGAAAAATAGAAGAATTTTATGGGGGGAAAAGGGAATAAAATGAAGGTTAGTTTTGAGTGTAAGGAGGGGAAAAATGGAGTTTTTCAGCAGTCTTTTCTCTATGAAAATAGCTGAATTTCTGAGTTCGAAAGGGAAACAACATTGAAGATTAAACAAAGAGCATGATGTCTTCATGAGTCTTCAAGAGATAACACTTTTTAGCAATAAAACATGTTTCTTGAAGGCTCTAAAAATGATTTAGCCACCATTTTATATGAAAATTTTTATTGGTGGCTAACATGATACATATGTACATGTTCCAAAGGAGAAAAGGACCAAGTTGGATAATAAATTTGAAAGGTGCATCTTTATTGGATATAAGGATGGTTTAAAGGGTTACAAGCTTTGGAACCCAGAAACAAGGAAGGTTGTGTACAGCTGAGATGTGGTGTTTAGAGAGGTGAAAGATGTTGTTAAACATGAAGTCCTACCAAAGGAACCTGAGAAGATAGAGTTTGAGCGAAAGGAGGATGAATCAGAATCTACAACAGAAGAAGACACAGAAGAGGAAGAGCCACAAACTCCAGCAGTGAGAAGATCATTTCAAGAAAGAAGGCAACCAGAAAGGTATAGTCCATCTACTTTATGTTCAATTTTTGCCTTAAATATAACCGATGATGATCTCAAAACTGTTAGGAAGGTGGTAGATTCAGAGGATGGAAAACTCTGGAAGGAGGCCATGGTTGATGAAATGGCATCCTTGCATAAAAATGAGGCATGGGATCTAGTGGAGTTGCCGGCTGGAAGGAAGCCAATTGGGAGCAAA
This sequence comes from Pinus albicaulis, assembly GCA_034641835.2. Classification (NCBI taxonomy): domain Eukaryota; kingdom Viridiplantae; phylum Streptophyta; class Pinopsida; order Pinales; family Pinaceae; genus Pinus; species Pinus albicaulis. The sequence goes on along the minus strand of CM076584.1, from coordinate 30,993,280 downwards.
TGGATGTTTAAGAAGAAGATGAATGTAGAAGGAAAGGTGGAGAAATTAAAAGCTCAGTTGGTAGAAAAAGGTTATTCCAAAGTGTCGAGAATTGATTTTGGTGACATTTTTTCTCTTGTTGCCAAAGTTACTTTTATTAGATTACTTTTATCTGTTGCTGCTGCATTTGATTTTGAGGTAGAACAGATGGATGTGAAGACAAAATTTCTTCATGGGGATCTGGGAGAGGATATATACTTGAAACAACCTAAAGGCTTTATGGTGAAAGGGAAGAAAGAACAGGTACGCAGGTTAAAGAAGTATATGTATGGGTTAAAACAATCACCAAGGATGTGGTATCAAAAATTTGATACCTATATACAGAGACTTGGCTTCACCAGAAGAAAGGAGGATCACTCTGTTTATTTTAAATTAATTGGTGACCATGTTATTTATTTGTTCTTGTATGTGGATGATATGTTGTTGATTGGAAATGACAAGGAAATTATCCGATATTTGAAGACCCAAATGTTCTCCAAATTCGACATGAAGGATATTGGTGTTGCAAACTATATTTTGGGCATGGAAATTAAGAGAGATTGGGAAAAGAGGAAGCTTTGTTTAAGCCAGAGGAAGTATGTCAAGACTACATTACAGAGGTTCAATATGAAGTATAGTAAACTGGTGGATGTTCCAATTCCTATAGGTGTAAAGTTGTCTGCTGACGAGTGTCCCAAGACACAAGAAGAAGAGGAGGATATGTCCCATGTTCCATATGCAAATGTAGTGGGTAGCCTGATGTATGAAATGGTATGTACTAGATCAGACATTTCACATGCAGTGGGAATATTGAGCAAGTTTATGTCGAACCCAGGGAAGGAGAATTGGACAGTAGTGAAGCGGGTTTTTAGATATTTGCGTGGAACTAGTGATTATGGCTTGTGCTACTAGGGAAGACTAGGATTGGAAATAATGTTTGACATTCATGGTTTTGTTGATGCAGACTGGGTTGGAGATCTGGACCAAATAATATCTACAAGTGGGTATGTGTTTAGCCTATTTGGAGGTGCAGTTAGTTGGATGAGTAAAAGACAGTCTGTAGTGGCTCTTTCAACTACAGAGGCAGAATACATAGCAACCACTCATGCAAGCAAGGAAGCAGTTTGGTTTCAGAGATTGTGTTCAAGTATGGGTTTGGTACAACAAGCTATAAGGATACAATGTGATAGCCGAAGTGAAATTTTCTTGGCTAAGAACCCTGCTTATCATTCAAATACAAAGCACATTGATGCTCAATATCACTTTTGTGAGAGATATGGTTGAGGCTAAAAGGGTGTTGCTCGTAAAGGTGGACACCTTAAAGAATGTTTCAAATGCATTGATGAAGTCTGTGAGCACTCAAAATTTCTCTTGGTGTAGAGAAACAATGGGTGTTGCAGAACAGGGTTAATGACTAAGCTCTCCTGTGGCCCGCTGTGGAAAGAAAACAACAAGCGAGAGAATGTTGGGTATGTGTTATATTCTTTCCATGACTAGTCATGTGCGGGGGGGGGGTCAAAAAGGGGGTGATAGCACTCCCTGTACGTTGTGTCGGGCGCAGCAGGGGGGTCAGCAACCCCCCCTGTCGGGGTCCAGGGCAGCACCCATGGTTTTGTGCATGGGTTTGCACATGGTTTTGGGGTACAATATTTTTCGGCCCCTGGTATTTTGTAGATCTGGTCAAGGGAACTATGGTTATGTTCTAATCCAGGGTTAATGGATTGGGGTTTATGTATGCTTCGGCATGTATATATATGTGTTGTAACACTAAAAGGAATATAATGAAAAATCAAGCTGGTTGTCCGGATTTGGGATCCAGGGGAAAATCTTTGTGTTTATTTGTTTTATGTTTTATGCTCTCGCTATTGTTTATTTTATGTTTTAAGATTCGTTTGTAGATAATTTCTATAGAGGGTTAAAACCTACAATAACAACAGATCTACATTGATAGACCTTCATGCAGTAGTTTATGCCCTAAAATTTTGATGTCTTAGCTCAAGGACATTTGTATGGAAACTATTTCTCATGTAATGGCATATTTTGCTTGTAGAGGCTTGTTTTGTATTGCTTGAGTGACTACATCCTCAAGATCCTGTGCCTATTATTTGCTGATATGTTTAATAAGATGGCTATGGATTTGTCTCATATCAAGGTTTGTTGATTTATTCATTTTTCTTTCCATTATTATGTTCATATATTGTTGCTTCCCCATTTGGGAATATTACAAGATTTCTCCAAATTGATGTTTTACTTATTCATTGCTACTTCTAAGGCTTCCATATTCTTAAAACATTTGGACTCTATATGGCCATAACGATTAAAAAATTTGCAATTTCTATCTACCTTATTCCCTTTGTTTTTATTTTCCTTATCATTTTGGTGAGTCGCTTTTTCAGTTTGTGGCTACAATTACTTAGGATCCTCGTTTGGTTTAGGACCATATATTTTAGGATACTGCTTCTTGGGATTCTTTTGATATGGTTGTTATTGGGCTACTAAGGCTTTCCTAGAAGCGTTTCCAGAAGTGATAATACCAAGGTGTAAGATTTTTTCTTGTTCTCTTATCAAATAATCGCAAAAGGAATCAAAAGAGGGGTTCTTGTAGGCGGTTCCTGAAGAAATGATGGCTTCTCTAGTGGAATGGAAGGTGGAAACAAATACAGAAAATGCAGGGCCAAGCTTAGCAAGAATGGAATAGATGATACTACCATCTTCCTTTTTGACCTTACAACCTTCTAAAAGAATTCTAAGGGTCTTGAATTTTGACAAAAAATTTTCCATAGAGGAGAAATTATTGGGCTCCAAAGTAAGCAACTCATTTTAAAGCTTGCGGGCCCTGATTTGATTTTGAATTCCAAAACCAACATTTAGCTTTTTCAGGGCTTCATCAGGAGTGTCAATTTCAAGGATATAAAATCGAATATCTTGAGCAATGGACATTCATATCAACCCTCGTGCTTGATCTTGTTTATTTTCCCATTTAGCAGCTTTATCATCATCAGAAGGTTTAATTTCTTGTCATGTGGCTATTATATAAAGCCCTTTTCTTCTAAATAAATCTACCATGTGAGGTAACCATTGGAAATAATTGGTGCTGTTAAGAATAACTAGGCATGCACTTTCTATTTTATTTTATTTTTTTAAACAGAAGCTGAAAAGGGCTGAAACTAACTACTTCAATGGAAAGATCTCAAAAAATTTGGTTGATTAAAAAAAATAGCTCAAAAAGCATCTTCCGGATGAATAAGTTATGCCTTTTAGAAAAACATGAGTTGTAGATGCCGAATAATTACGGGAATGGTTTGAAATTTAATGATGAAGCTCAACTTTAAACAAAATCTTACCCCTTTAACAATTTTTTTTTACAAAAGAAGCTTGAGAAAGAGACTTGAACCCAAGACCTCTATTCTCAGAAAGTAACTTCTCATCAAGTGAGATAGTAAAAGGATTCTGTAATTGTTTGAAAGGAGGAAGGTTTTTTTTTTTTTTGGTCTTCAGTGTGCGTGATTTTTCCTACATAAAAAACACAAAATCTGAGAAAAAGAAATGAAATTCAAGCCCTATGGAAGAACATTAAATTTTTGGTTAGCCTTACCGACAACTATTGATTTTTTCACTATTTCTAATTTTCCGAGATCGCTCAAATATGCGAGGATAGAGCATACATAGAAAAAAAAATCTCGTCTTCTTGATTTTTATTTGCCAAGATCGCACACAATGCAAAGAAAAGAGCTTACACAAAGAAGATGGTATAGATCAAGCAATAAAATAATAACCCGACATAAACACAGGGAATCGAAATAAACAAAATGATTCATAAATATAATTGCAAAACAGATACTTTATACCTCCAGATCTAAAATTACATAACCTCGGCAACCATAAACATTTTCACATGAAACGAAAGGGGTTCCTCATTGTAACAGATGCTTCAGACACAAAAGAGTAGCTCTCCACACCCAAAAAATTTCTGGAAAAGTAGATCTAGAAAAAGGTAGTCACATTCAGTCAAATTGGCTTCGGATTTGGATCAACAATGGATGTTACCCTCAAAATAGCTCTGATACCATGTAGGAATTTACAAGGTAAGTTCCTTAGATCAAAAACCAAAAGTCACCACTCACAAAAATATCACAAACCAGTACACCAGTATATCACGTGGTTAAAACTCTCGAAGAGGGAAACCCTCCATGACTTGAGCCAATGTGGCCACTTCAGGAAATTTATTAATATAGAAAAGAAAGATTCCATATGTTTCTCTTATAAACGGTTACCAGAAAAATGACCCTCCATGCTCTTTAAATAGAGATCATGGACTAATCAGGTGTTAAGCCATGGATCAAGTGTCGTTAATACTGACGAGAGAGTGAACTGTCAGATCACTACAGATCGTGACCATCGGATTATAAGTTACAAATGTACATAGTAAAGAAACGCACTTTACATAACTCTGTACTAGACCCAGTTATACTTGACTATTTCCTATGTGTCGGAATATTGTAACATCTTGGTAGTTTATCATACCTTGGCACTGCCTAGCATATAACCTTGTCACTCCCTCCTTAATACACCTAGAACTCACTAACACTCCCTGTCACACACTCTTATTCAATCATTTCCATGCATTTTGATCTAGTGCTTCCTTGTGTTTCCCTGACACTCCCTAACACTCCCTAGCATGCATTGGCACACCTTAACACCTCACAAATCTTGGCATGGTGCCCGCGCACTCTAGCATCCCTTGGCACTACCTAGAATACCTTTTCACCCTCTCCATAGCGCATTAGCACTCCTAGTCACAAAATCTTATTCATTCATCTCCATGCTTTTTTACCTAGTTATCCCTTGTGTTTCATAGCATTCCTTAACACTCCTTAGAACGTGTTGGTACACCCTAACACTTAGGACATATTGGAATGTCAACTTGGCCTCTAGCATGCCTTAACACTACCTAACATACCTTATCACTCCCTCCTTAGCACACTTGTAACTCACTAACACTTCCAATCACAAACTCTTATTTGTTCATTTCCATGCATTTTGATGTAGTGCTCCCTTGTGTTTCCTTTCATGTGTTGACACATATTGGCCACATGTTTCCCTAACACTCTAGCATTCCTTAGCACTGCCAAATGTGCCTTGTCACTCCTCTTTAGCATACTTAGAACTCATTGAAACTGCTAGAAAATTATATATTATAGATCAATGAAACACATAAAATATGTGGAAACACAAACACAGAAAAAATATAAAACCAGGGAGACACATATATACGTGGTTCACCCAATTTGGGCTATGTCCACCTTGAACAACCATTCCTTCCTTTCTATTATCCATCAAAATGAAGAGACACAACCTACAGTAGATCTGTTGTAATATCCTTTGTTCTCTCTCATAGTCTCCCATATCTGTTTCTCGCTCTGAGAATACACATACAATACACAACCGCAATACAATAGTTTCCTTCTAGGGTGAAAAACCCTAAATTAAACATAACTTCTACCGTCAGATCATCTGCCTAATGAACGAACCAGATTGACTAGAAATTATAATACTTTTACAATTAAATTTTACATCTGTTTTTAACTTTAGGGGTGCTACCCCTGAAACCCCTCGCCCAGGGTGTGGGGGGGGGGGGGGGCTCCATAAAGTCGCATCCAACCACCTCTGGACCCCCCAGGTAGTGTTCAATCACGAGCAGTGTTTTCGGCCTGTTAATAACAGGGTTCCAACGTTGTGATACAAAAAAATAAGATAATCAGGCTCCACACCCAATAGAAACTCTCTCTCGCACACTCTTATTCATTCATTTCCATGCATTATGACATAGTGCTCCCTTGTGTTTCTCTAGCACTCCCGAACACTCCTTGGAACATATTAGCACACCCTAGAACTTGGAACATCTTGGCATGCTTTCCAAGAAATATATCATGCCTTGGAATTTCCTAGCATACCTTTTCACTTCCTCCTTAGAACACTGTAACTTTCTAACAGTCCCTATCACACACTCTTATTCATTCATTTCCATGCAATTGTGTAGGAATTTACAGGGTAAGTTCCTTAGATCAAGAACCAAAGGTCACCACTCACAAACAGATCACAAATCAGTACACCAGTATAATCACATGGTTAAAACCCTCAAAGAAGGAAACAATCCATGCCTTGAGCCAATGTAGCCACTTCATGCAATTTATTAATATAAAAAGAAAAGTTACATATGTTTCTCTCATAAACAGTTACCAGAAAAATGACCCTCCATTATCTTTAAATAGAGATCATGGACCAATCAGGTGTTAAGCCACAGATCAAGTGTCATTAATACCGAGGTGAGAGATAATTTTCGGATCACTACAAATTGTGATCGTCGGATTATAAGTTACAAATGTACATGGTAAAGAAACACACTTTACCTAACTCTACACTAGACTAAGTTATTATTAATTATTTCCTATGTGTCGGAATATCCTAACATCCCCCCTTAAGAACAACTTGGGATAGGATTGAAGGATTTACAAAGGTGACACAAAAGGAGCCTATTTCCTATGTGTCTAAATATCCTAACATACCCCCTTAAGAACAAATTGGGATAGGATTGAAGGATTTACAAAAGTGACATAATAGGAGAAGGAAGGAGGCATTAGAGCCTATCCCCCCTTAATGACAACTTTCCTAAACTCCAAGCATGGATTGAAGTTTGGTAAACTTCGCTTCTGTGAGAGCCTTTGTAAAGATATTGGCTACTTGATCATTGGTTGGACAGTACTGCACTTCAAGAACATGATCATGAATGAGCTTTCTGATGAAGTGTATGTGGAGTTCAATGTGTTTCATACGCTGATGCTGAACTGGATCTTTACATAGCTAAATGGCACTCTGATTATCACACCAAAGTGTAGTTGGATGTTGTTGATGAAGACCAAATTCAGACAGGATCTGACGAAGCCACATGGCTTCCTTGCTGGCTTCAACTGCACCACGATACTCTGCTTCTGCTGAAGAAAGAGAGATGGCACTTTGTTTCTTACAAGACCATGTAATAGGTCCTGAACCAAGAGTGAATACATATCCTGCAATAGACTTTCGATCATCAGGGTCACCAGCCCAATCAGAATCAGTGAAACCAATCAACAATGGAGATGCTCCTGCACTGTAATGAATCCCGAACTGAACTGTACCTCGAATATATCGAAGTATTCTTTTAGCTTCTTTCCAGTGACTTTCATGAGATTGGTTCATAAATCGAGCGACAAGACTAATGACAAAGGAAAGGTTAGGATGGGTATGGGTTAGATACAGAAGTTTACCAACAAGTTGATGATATAAGGTAGCATCAACTTCAGGGGTAGTACAAGTGACTCAAATCATTACTCCAGACTAAAAGGGAGAAGGGGATGGCTTATATTCTTCCATGTGAAAGTGGTGTAGAAGATCACATGCATACTTGGATTGAGAGAGGGTAATGCCTTCCATGGATTGCAAGACTTGAAGACCAAGGGGGAAATAATGCAAGTGTCCTAGTCATCATTTCAAAGTTCTTTGTGAGGCTAGACTTCACATGGTTCCTATGGTTTGGATCACTACCGATAAGGAATATCATCAACATAAGAAAAAGGATTTTGAAGGACTTACCCACTTTCTTGGTGTAGACATTGTTGTCGAGATTTACCATCCATCCATTATCTAATAGAATTCTATACATTTTGGCATACCAAACACGAGGAGCTTGTTTGAGACGCGTAGAGACTTCCTAAGGCGACAAACAAGGCTAGTCGTTTTGGATAAAGGACGGGGTTGTTCCAAATGGTCTCTTCATGTAATCAATTTAAGAAGGAGGATTTAACATCCATCTGATGGACTTCCCATTTAAAGGAGGCAGCAAGGGAAAGAACAAGGCGGATAGAATTCATTTTGGCAATAGGGGAGAAGGTTTCAGTATATTCAATGCCTTCAACTTGTGAAAATAATTTAGCAACAAGATGAGCTTTATGTCTATCCACTTTTCCATCTGGTCCAAACTTTGTTTTGTAAACCCATCTGCATCTAACAAGTTTTCTATCTTTTGGAAGAGGAACAAGACCCCAAGTATCATTCGCCAATAAGGAATGATATTCTTCATTCATATATTCATCCCAATCTAAATGACTGGAGACTTCTTCAAAGGTTTCTGGATCAGGATTTTCTGGAACTTGAGCCAATAAGGAAGAGGCTCTTTCGAACTGAGAACGTGTACACCGTTGATCGGGAGGGTCACCTGCAAGATAACCTGCTGCATCCCGAGTAGAGCAGACCCATCGTGGAAGTTGTGGAGTAGAAGGAATAATTTCAAGAGGTGGAGGAGGATGTTCATCCTCGCTTTCATCATTTGAACTAAAAGGAATGCTATTAAAAATAGAAGAGAGAGAGAGGTGGCACATATGCCGAATCAGGCTAGTAGGCCAAAGGTGGCACACCTGCCGAACTAGGCTCGCAGGCCGATATATTTTCATCAAATTTTACATCTCTTCTAATGATTATATTTTTTTATTTTGGTTGAAAGTATATATCCTTTGACATCTTCGAGAATAACCAAAAAAATACATTTTTCACTCTTAGGTTCTAAGGCTTTATGTTTTGCATCTAGAATATGGGCCCAAGCATCACTTCCAAAAACACGAAAGTGAATTACATACGCTTGATTGAGCTCCAAGATTCTTAAGGTTATATTCTTTAAAACCTTAGTAGGAGTGCGAATTACTCTATAATTTTCCTGATTAATGGCTTCTGCCCAAAAATTGAGACCAAGTCCTTTATATTGAAGCACACAATTAGCCATTTCTTTTAAGGTGCGATTCTTCCTTTCAGCTACACCATTTTGTTGTGGAGTATATGGAATAGTATGTTGCAATTGAATGCCATGAGTTGATAAATTTGTTTTTAACATATTCTCCGCCATTGTCTGATATTAACTTAAGAATTTGATGTCCAGATTGTTTCTCAACAAAGGCCTTAAAGGCCAAGAACATGTTAAAAAATTCAGTCTTGAGTTTTAAGAACTATACCCAAGTGTGTTTGGAAAAATCATCAATGAAAGTTAAGAAGTACTTGAAACCAGAGAAAGAAACCACAAGAAGTGGACCACATAAATCACTGTGCACAAGCTGCAAAGGGGTTGAAGCGTGCCAAGAGGCACATTGGTCAAAACTATCTGGTAGTGTTTTTCGAGTACATCCAGGCAAACACCATACGATACGCAGCATTTTGTCACCGTCCCTGCAATTCCTTGCCCCGCATATTGGAGGGTCATTCCTGTGACTTGTGAGCAGTGCCATACTTTGCAAACACCTTCTTTGCATCCTTCTGCATAAGGACATCATTTCTCCTGTTGGACATTTCCTCAAAAAGCACACAAAACCCTATGTTTTGGCCTTAGCCTATGAATGGCAGTTCATCCCTCGTGCCAATATGGAAGATTTGCACTAGAGCCCGCGCCACCTAGCACTGTTTGTCTCGGTGCAATGCCCACGCTTCCGAGTTATTTTAGGAATGATTTTTTTAAATTAGAGGTGGAAGTTTCCTTCTAACCACCTCGGGGGATGAGTCATTGGAAGTGGTTGAGTTGATTAGCCACCGATCTCCTCTTTAGGCGGTGGTTTCCACCTCCCATGGAAAACTCCTTGAAGATAGGCCTCCCCTTCCATAATTATAGGGATCCTAACACTCTCTCTCTCTCCCTCTATAAAAACTTAAAGCCGTCTTCCTTTATGCAAGCTAGCTAAACTTGTGATCAAGAATACTATAGCTAAGTAATTGCTATTGAGAAGGTAGAACCAAGTATAACTTCGTAGAGAGAGCCATGTCCGAGATTCTCTGACGAGCCTTTGTGAGATGCACTCCACTTGAACCCTATTGGAGGAGACCGCGACATCGAAGATTGGTTGTAATCTTCCTTTAATTTATTAATATACTTGACTATGGTATTGGTTCCATCATTGTGTTATGTTTTTTTTATTTACGCAATTGATTTAGTCCTATTTGAATGACTAATAGTTACGAATGTGAATTAGTATGTTGTATATTGTCATTGTTTCTTGTGTGTATGCGGGTGTCCCGTGCATGAAAACGAGCGGATCGTGATCTGTCGAGCTAGGAGTGAGAGGCGGCCACTCTTTTCAACGACAACAACAACATAGGACCTTTGGTAAGTCATCTATTGAATATTCATCTATTCATTAACTAGGAATCAATGTTATAGCTTGTTTTGTTTGTTGCTACACCCACCCTAGGGCTAGTGGGATCACCTATGTCCGCGGAGGGAGATTTACCACACCAAAAAATTGGCGACTCCCTTTGGGGATCGGTGCTGAGTTTTTCTTTCATCCATTAGAGTCCTCTTTTTGGTCTTTTCTTGCTTATTTTTCCTTTTTTCTGATTATTATGCTAAGTCTAAGACCCTTGTTCGGCCCAGAGGATCGAGATCACGACCTACGGCTCCTTCAAAATTTTTCCCTTTTTCTGAGTGTAGGCTGGCTTGGTGCCCTTTTTGTTGAGACGGTCATGCGGTGGCACTAGTTTCTAGTGTTGTCCCCGTGCCATCCCCTTTATTTAGCGTTGATTACAACCAAACGGCCCGTGCTTGACCCGCTGTAGGTTTTAGGGTTTGGTTTGTTTTGAAGATTTTTTGGTCGGTACTTTTGCTTCTAGGTTATTTTTAGATATGTCTTGAGTGCCTTGGGATTGTTTTTTATTGTGATCAGCTTTCTTCCTTCGAGTTGTTTTTCCATTTCCTATCGGCATCACGGCCTTAGGGTTTTTAAGTGCTTTGGTATGTTGAGCCTCCTATAGGAGTTTGAATCTTTTTCTTTACGATCCAACTTCATTCCTTGTTTGGTTGCATTCATCTCCCTTGTTGTTTCGAGTGATTGCATTGGTTGAATGATTCTTGCCTCTTTCGTTCAATTTTTCTTCTTTTCACTCCAAGCATAGATCCTGCTTGCTTGCATGGGTTTGTTTGGAAATATTTCTTCAATTCCCTCGAGAGATTGCAACGTTGGTTTGATTCTTGTTATGTTTGTTTTGGATTGATTGAAATTATTTTGCATCAACTCTCACATTAACATTCTCGAACTAGTGTTTTGGTTTGTTTTTTTCATGTCATTTAGTGCATTTTTTTCTCTATCACATTGAAAAAATAAAATAAAAAATTGCATTCTTGTTTGCATTGTGAAATTGAAAGTCTTTCTCATATCTAGCATTGGAAAATTCTAAGAAATATTTCTCATTTTCATTATCTTGCATCGGACCTGTTGTAGTGGATGCTTTCATGTGCTCTTATTATTTTCTATCGCTTGAAAACTCCTAAATTTCTCATAGATAGCTTTTCATCGGAACGGAATGAGTATCTTTTGGCATGTAGCTTGCATGTAGGGATTTTTGAGATCCAACATTTGGTAGGAATTTGGAATTGAAATGTAAATACTAGATGAACTTAAAAATTTACTCAATTAACCTAAGGCAACATTGAAACCTAATGAAACATCTAGTGGACTAAGTTAGAGACGTGTTCGACGTCTTTAAAACCTAGCTTGTTGTTGCTCGCCATACTGGCGTCGAGACAACACTAGTACGGACTTGCGCTCCCCGTACCGTCGAGTATATAAAGGGAGACCCCTCTAGGTTGCTAATCCTTTTATTCGTAGGAAGCGATTCTAGTTTGCCTTGTAACCGTGATACACCGAACACAACATTTTGGGGAGACTACCTACACGTATGTCAAGTCCTTGGTCAATTCTTCTTTATTTGATTACCCAGAGAGTGTATATGGCGAGTTCACGAAAACACTGGTACACCCTTTTACCTAGACTACCTGGCTTGATCATTTTCAATCTTTACTAACTCCATAAATTTGAAAATATCATCGAGCACTTGTCCTTTCACGCTCGCTTAAAGCAGAAAGTGACTAGAGTCATCTTTTGCTGTTTCTTGACTATTAAAACACAAAACAACTAATTTTTGGTTTCAATGTGGTAAAATAAACTACCTACTGATTACACGCCCATTAAAGTTTGATCGCTTGGTCTATCTTTGTTGCCTTAGTTTTTGTCCAAGGGTCTTCGTTTTTATTTTTTTTCCTTTTCTAGTGTGCTACAGTTGCGATCGCGGAACCATTGGTTTCATGCTAGTGGTAGTCCTTTCTTGGGACGATTCATCGAAATTTCTCAATCCTCTGGAGTCTGTCGAGCTTCGAGCGGTGATCGGCGGATCTTGGGGGGAGGCCCGAGATGCTAAAAGAGTTGAAATGGATCTGACAAGATGCTTGCAAAATTAAATGCGGAGAAAGAAGAGAGAACACAAGAGAAAATAAAACCACAAAGAAACTTGTTTTATTAAAACGAGAGAATAATTGTAGAAGCTACATTGTGGCGGACCATATTGTCATTTTACAAAGTGAGGCTTGTTATTTATAGCCTTTTTTGAGATACAATACCATAGGTGGATACCATGGGCCAATACCATGGAGTAGATACCACTTACAATACCATGGAGTAAATCCCATGTGTGGATGAATACACGTGGGTGGATACATACCATGGGTCACTTATAACTACCATGGGTGAATAAATATCATGAGCGAGATGAATACCATGGGTCGATGCCATTTACTAATACCATGGGTAAATTCCATGGAGTAGATGGATAATATGGGTAGATGAATAACATGAGTTGATGCCATTTTTCCATTCGGATCATTGAGAGCCCCCAAGATCCCGTGGTCGGTTGAAATGGATGCGACAAGATACTGCAAAATTAGGAATGCGAGAAAAGAAGAGAGAACACCAAAAGAAAATAAAACCACAAAGAAACTTGTTTTATTAAAAGCGAGAGAATAATTGTAGAAGCTACATTGTGGCCGAGACCATACGTTGTCATTTTACAAAGTGAGGCTTGTTATTTATAGCCTTTTTTGAGATACAATACCATAGGTGGATACCATGGGCCAATACCATGGGTAGATACCACTTACAGCTACCATGGGTAAATCCCATGTGTGGATGAATACCATGGGTGGATACATACCACCATGGGTCACTTATAATACCATGGGTGAATAAATATCATGGGCGGATGAATACCATGGAGTCGATGCCATTTACAATACCATGGGTAAATTCCATGGGTAGATGGATAATATGGGTAGATGAATAACATGAGTTGATGCCATTTTCCATTCGGATCAAGCGAGCCCTATTCTCATGATCGGAGTACCCCTTTGGAGAACTAGTTGAGTTCACTTGGCCTCTTTCAAATGCTTGGTTTGGGTTTGGGGTCGGGGAACGATTTTCCCCCCTTACATTGGGATCTCCATTTTTTAGGTCTTTGCTATCATACCTCCTAGTCCTCATAGTCTTTTACAAGATCTCACGATGGAGATTCAAACATGCACTTGTCGATCCTATTGGCGGTGAGGAATTCACTGGCTTCTAATGAATAATACTAAGTTTTTCTAGAAAACATCCCTCAAGGGTTTGCTCAATCTTCATCATCGGTGTCACTTCTGCTTTGCTAGATATAGGTCTTTGGGTCGAGATTATGGCCGCGTGTACCTCCATGGTAGCATCAACGTACCGTCGAGGGGCCCGGTCCTACCATCGTTAGGGATGTCGCCAACAACACCTATCTCGTCGATGCCTTTTATTATGTCTGTCCCCATCTAGACCTACGCTACTGCGTGGTTTCGCATCGACACCGATTATCACCACTCAATCGTCGAGGCTTTGCCTTCGATAGAGACTTCAATTGCCATGGAGATCACGACGGCCTTTCTTTTTTGAGGAGTATCGAGTTTGGTTGTTCGGCAACGAGAGCTCCTAGACTTACCGATCTCCCCGGGATTACGGTGATCCTTATCTTTCTCATTATGATGTAGTCGATAACCCAATTTATTCACTTGTTTCATTATGATGAGCATGGAAACCCTATCTATTTTCCTGCTCTGAAGCTTATCAATTCCTTTTAGGTTTTAGACCTACCTTGCATGTGCAACGTTCTAACCCGACAAGGACAACCCTTTCACTGAGGACAACCTTCGTTTCTAGCAAGGTTATGCTTACGACCCACAAGGACAACCCTTTCATGGAAAACCTTTGGTTCGGCAAAAGGTAGCAGCTACGACCCACAAAGACAAGCCTTTCAAGGACAACCTTCGGTCTGACAAGGATTATTTTACGGCACTGCAAGGGCGGCCTTACAATCCACAAGGCCAACCTTTATAAGAGTCGGCCCCTATGGTCCAACTTGGAGCAACCCCAGAGTACTTTTCTTAGGCAAGCTTGTACATCTAAACCGGGACCTTCATACAGGTCATGAGGGAAAATTTATCCATCTCAAGGGGCAACCTTTCATGCAACCTACAACGACCATACCTTCCAATTGTTCCAAAAGTTGCACGGCTAGGGCCATCTTATGTGGTCACATGCTCTAGGTCAACCTAGTCATCGGAGCTCAACTTTGGCCCATCACGGCCATCGGAGCCAACCTTATACTGCGGGGGCAACTGTTGGCCCTCATCGGTCGGAGTCAACCTACCCGAGCAAGGACAAGCTGCATAGACATTTCACCACCTGCTCGGTAACCATTGCTACTCTACACCGCGGTTGAGTCAACGTGCGCGCTTGATTTATCCGGCTCGGTAGGGCCCTGCCTTATCGGTAGCCCGCTCGACCCCAAGGTACTTATTACCCTTGAGGTCAATATCGACCAGATATACCATGCGCCTTCGGGTTCTACTTATTACCCTCAACCACTAGGCCATACTTACATTCAGAAGTAGCAAAAATATTTATGCTACTCAATCGGGACCCCTCTCATATACTTCCCGGAAGTCGGTATCTTGGTCCTCAACCTCGATATCCTGGTCCTCGGCCGCCATATCGACCAAACTATCCCGGCTTATACGCCTTATGTTTTGAATCCTTTGGGACATAACCGAGTGGGGGGCGAGTTACACTCAACCAAGATGGAATGTGGAGTACGTGTCCTTATCAAGGACTTTGCTATGCCTTTCAACCCTCGAAATTACCCTTTCTTTCCATGCTGGAATTAACGGATGTGTCCAAATTAACAAATTATCCAATCCTTCATAATCCATATTAGCCTCCGAGTCCTAACGAAGGTTCCTGGTGATTGCCCCAAGTTTGAAGGCTACAGTCCTGGAGAAGACCCCCAAGCACACGTTATGACATACGATTTATGGTGTTCTTCGATTCTTGGGTGGATGACTCTATTCGACCTTGTCTTTTCCAACGAACTCTCACTAGAGTTGTTGCTAAGTGAGTACATTGAGTTATCTCGTGATATATTTCAAGATTTCAACTCTCTCTCGCTATGGCATTCCTTACTCATTTCTAGTTACCGGTTGTTTATGAAGCGAGACGCATCTCCTAACATCCTTGAAACAATGCTTTGGACTACCCATATCTCGAGACCACATTCATGAATTGAGACATCATCATCGCATGATCGAAATTCAAAATTCTGATCAGCTTCTTACTCATTGGTTTACTACCTCTTTTTTCAATAATCGGATTGCAAAAGACATAGCCTTGGGGGCATGTGTCACGCAGAGGAACAAACCATTGCTAGTGCACGGTACCTTTATTTAGTTTACTCTCAATCGGGCATATTGTATGATATCTTGAGTTGATGCCTGTGACTTGGGACTTCTAAAGCACTAGCCACCCCATCCCGTCGAAACACGACGTTATTGGTTCTTTGTCTCAAACTTCACGTAAGTATCCCCTCTTCCAACAACGGGAAGCAAAAATTAAATTCTTCCAATGATTACGCTCCTCGACCTACCCCGAGATTCTAGAAAAACCTTGGAGGTCGGCGCCGTTTAGAGCGGAAATGCTTGCAAACAAGACATCCCGAGAGGAAAAAAAAAGGGCAAAGGCAAGGCCAAAGCCGATGCCCCAAAACTAGATTCATCTAAACCCCATGTTGATGGTGGTTCACGGTACGAAACCGTAAGTATCCTTGTACGATTTGTGATGAGGAACACTATACTAAGGATTGTCCTAGATGAGCGCGAAGTTATTAAATTGCTCAAAGGCACTAAGGGGAACTCCGGCTATCCTCAAAGAACCTTTTATGTCTCGGCGAAACACGAGATGGTCGAACAACTTGCACCATACGCACTATTTGGCTCTCAAGTGTGTTCACGATGAACAATTTTGCACTCATTTCCATCACTACTCGAGTCGAAATATTATACTTTGAATCACACGGGGAAGTCGTGAAAGAGATCGGCGGTGGTCCTCCTCCCCCACACCGCACTCTAGTCCTCTTGAGATTGAAAGGCCCCGATCTGCTGAACCCGTTATACGGCCACCTTCTAAAGGTGTTCTTCGGAAATCTTCTTATAATCCTAATGCTCGTCTTTGCTTAGCATTACGGTATGTGTTGAAGATTTAGCATAGGCGCCATCCACAATGTCAGCGTTAGAAGTGCTTTAGAGTTGTCCGTCTTAGTGGAAAGCGTTATTATCTAAAAATTGGCGGGATTGATCCTGCTTTGATTCTAGCCTTCTCTCTTTCGACTTAGAGAATTTTGTCCCCCCAACTCGCACCGGTGTGCTTGTCATACAAGTCGGCGATTAACGGTCTCAACATCCATAGAGCTATTATGGACAAAGGTGCATCCAACTATGTCATGTCATGCGCTTGCTGGAAGGATATTAGCTCTCCGGCCCTAACTTCGTCACCCAATGCCCTTGAGGCATTTAATGGAAAGGGAATTGAAACCCTTGGGTGTTCTCGCCGACTTTCCGATCACGTTGCAAGGAAAGATGAGTGAATGTCGAGAAAGTAGAATTAGTTGACGCTAAACTCAATTAAAATCTTCTACTCGGTCGCCGGTTGGACTCATGCTATGTTGTGCGTTCCTTCCACCCTCTTCGGGTGTTCTAAAATTTCCCACGTGAAGGAAAAAATAATTACTGGTTGACGAGTTGTCATTCTTTACCTCATCCCCTCGAGAACAATGTTCCATACGTGGATCAGATTCCTTCTCCCCATGTGACGAATAGGGCTAGGTATTTTTCAAAGGCCCCACCCTCATGGGTATCTTTCCCCTTCCACCACCAAATATTGTTCAAGTTTATATGATCTCTCGGTCGAAATGACCCATGGATTGTCCCTTTTCCTAAACAATTTGATTCATTTGGGGATTCAATGCCACTTGAGATCCAATTGAAATCAATTATTGCGAGCTTGTAGCTACATCGGATTCTCCCCCTTATGAAGATGCTCCTTTGAGAACGTCTCTCGACATTTTATTCTCAATCCCCCTGGCACCAGGTGATATAGATTAGCCTGATCCTTTGGAAGAAGTGTTTCCATCCAATAGGGCTATCGTGGAAACCATGTTTCTCGAAGACCTACCATGGAGAAATTGGCATCATCATTCCTCGTTTATATTTGGCCTCGAGGCTAATGTCTAATTGTCTTGAGCATTTTTCGTCTCAAGTTCCTTCTCCGCCACTTCAAACGCCTATCTTAACTCATGAATTATTCACTAAAGGTAAGTTGGGTAACATCACTCAAGCAATGCCTATCAAAATTTATGTGAAACCGGCAATTGTCGAAAACATCCATGTGAGAGTCACTTTCTCTTTCAATGAAGTCCAAGTGTATACTCTACTAGCCTCTTTCGCTGAGGAAATCCATGATGTTTTCTCATGGTTCTATGAAAAGATGCCTAGAATTTATCCCGAGTATTGTGGTGGATGAGATTCCCACCTACCGCAGTGCGAAGCTTGTTTGCTAGCATATTTGTCCGGTGCATCCTTGGAAAGCCACCGCCATAAAATATGACAGTTGAAAAAATTCTCAAAGAAAGGTTTTATTTATCTGATTCCTGCTGACGAGTGGGTTTCTAACATTGTTCCTTTGGATAAGAAACGAGGGAACAATTCACGTATGTGATTCCGGAAGCTATCGCAATATTAATCTGCACGCCCTACAAGGATAACTATCCCACCCCTTTCATCGATCGGATCATTGTTGACGATTGTGCGCGGGAGTGAGATATTTTCCCTTATGGAGGGAATTTTTTTGGCTATAATCGGATCAGAACGGTATTCTCCCGTACGATCGAGCACAATACCGCTTTTATGCTGATACGCT
Organism: Pinus albicaulis; assembly: GCA_034641835.2. NCBI lineage: Eukaryota > Viridiplantae > Streptophyta > Pinopsida > Pinales > Pinaceae > Pinus > Pinus albicaulis. The sequence goes on along the minus strand of CM076584.1, from coordinate 30,975,101 downwards.
CAGGGGAATGTTCGCATATAAAGAAACTCCCTTTCGTCTTGAAGAATGTTGGGGCTACGTTCCGGTATACGGTCTGTCTTATGCCTTTCATGATATTTTTCATATTTTTCAACCATACCTGGATGACCCTATACTCATCTTTAATTTGCGTGCAGTAAAGACCATGCTGGACCCATCTCCACCGGATCTTTCTTTGTTGTAGACGTTACAACATTCGGCTCAATGTTTCGCATAAATGCATACAATTACGGTAGACTTTTAGGGTTTATTGTATCTAAAGACGGAATTTTCCTTGATATGCTTAAGGTTGAGGCTATTGTTAATCTCCCCTCTCCATCCTCATTACACCAGCTCTAGAGTCTACAAGAGAAGCGAATTTCTTATGTCGTTTTATCTAGAGACTATGCGAGAAGTAACGAAGGGTTCACACGCAGATTTTAAAGTAGGACGTCCCTTTCTGTTGGGGTGAGATTGCTCAGCAATATTTTGATACACTTAAGATGTTGCTTGTCAACGTGCTCCCTCTATTACATCCTCCAAATTATCATGATGATTTCACCCACTATCTAGGCTATACGCCTTCGGTACTGATCGCTCATGGTAGTTTGGTTCAAGATGATGAAATGATGGTAACTTGAGAATGTTATTTACTACTTGTCTCGAAAACCTTCTCGACCACGAAACACGTTATGCACATGTTGAGAAGTTAGTGCTATGTCGCCGATCTAGGTTGTCCGGTGTTTTAGTCATTATATCCTTTTACGGATGATAACCATGATTTACGATTGTAACCCCACTGACCTATATTCTATCTCGACAATTCTTTGGGGGAAAATACGCGAAGTGGATCATTATCCTCCAAGAGTTTTATTTTGGAATTTACTACGCAAAAATCAAATAAATCACTCGTTTCTGCTGATCTAATTTGTTCTCTCCCTGTCTGAATTTGCTCCTTCTTATTCGAGGATCATATTCAGGATGAAACTCTTTTCTTTATTAGCACCCTCGATCCATGGTACGGTGATATCATCATGTATCTCCGGACTTCTTGTTATTATGAATCTTTTGTCGGGAAAAAAAGACCACTTTAGCTACGCATAACAAATAGCCCTAGCATCAATTATGGCTACGCAGTATTATCTTCATCTGCGAGTTAGTTGATCAAGACAAAGTTTCACAAATCCAAATCTATGCATAAAAAGACATTAAGCGGTAAAGAAAATAAGGTTTTTGCTCCATGCATCAATAGACAAGACAAGAACGGTATTTTTGTGAAAAGAATGTTTTTTATATTAAAGGGCACTGAGAGGAAAACAAGAATGGCATTTCCAATTATCCTCAATGGGATGGGTTCTTGAAAGTCCTCGGCACTTCAGATCTAGAATTTCTCTCATCTACATGTTGAGTGTAGAAAACCTAGACAAACATAGAACTCAAAGGGAGCTCACAAAGCAAATAATGGAGAATGTGACAATGATAATGGCTCAAATTCGGACCAAGAGTATAGATCCGTAGTGATCTAATATGCAATGAAAGGTGACAAATGAATGGGAAAACCCTTCTATTTATAAAAAAAATATTAGGGTAGTCTAGGACTTGGTGCATGAATAAAATATTATTAACCAAATTATAGAACCACCTTTTAGGAATATTTTATTATATTTGTTGGAGGGAAAAGAAAGTATTTGACTTGGGTCAAATCCCTTTATTTGTAAATAATAAATAAATAAATGATTTATTTATTATTTTAAGAGAAATGGTTGAATAATAATTAAATAAATAATGAGTTTATTTAATTGTTTATAAATGATTTAGTCATATTTAACAAGGAATATTATTTAAATAATATTTAAATAATTATTCCTAGAAAATAATAAGATAAATAAGGATTTATCTAATTAATTTCCCTTGTTTTGGAGTTAAATATAACCCAAAGGGAATAATAATTAAATTATTATTTAATTAATTATTCCATGAGGAAAAATCAAACAAATATAGATTTGTTTAATATTTCCTTTTGGGGTTTTATTTAGATCCCATAAACAACCTAATAAATGTGTTTTATTAAGTTATTTTACATAGTGAAAGCAAGGTAAAATTGGTCTTACATGGTGTACTTGGGTCCATCTAATGATAGTAGGTTAGATGACCAAAAAATGGTGTAACACTTCTACTTTTAGGTGTCGAGTTGATGAAAGATGCCAAACACGGCATTCGGCATCGGTTGCAACCTTATCGTATTATCGGAGATACCCTACTATCGTGTTGGAGTTGATTCCATACTACGTAACGATGTCAGACCCTCGAGGAAGGTTTCGAGAAAGTTTTAAATGACTACCACGGTGGCACACGTGGTGGTACACTATATCTGGTTATGCACACGCATGAGAATATCCTTCGTGCGCTGACTATACACGGCACGATCCATTTTTTAAAGGCTACATTGTCATGATACACAAATGTCATATGCGTGCCGGATATATCAATTCAAGATGCATGCTCCGGTTGTTCCTTTACACCCTGTCATTACCGTTGATGCTTTTTCCAGAATTGGGCATCGATTTTATGACGTGTAACCCTCACTCTCCGCCCGAGGGCATGCCTATATTATCGTCGTCGTCGATTATTTTACAAAATGGGCCAAAGCAATGCCTACATTGGTACACGAGCCGATAAAGACGATAGCGCAATTCATATTCAATCGTGTTATCACTTAGTTTTGGTGACCCTCGAAGCCATCGTTACCAATCATGGTTCACATTTTCGGGACTATATGATGGCGGATGCGAGACGTCTAAGTTGGAGTGCAGTGTCACGACTTGACTCAACGCCATATTACCCTCGAAGCTAATGGCTAGGTTGAAGAGTTTCGCTAAACAAAGTTCTTGTTAAGATGCTTCAACGAACAATTCAGGGATCCATATATCAAATCGGGATCTCATGTTGTTTTCGGCTACTATGGGCTTGCTTGAACGTCGATTAAGAGTGCAACCGAAGATTCACCCCGTTTCGGTTGGTGTATGGTCTGGACAAACTCTTGTTCCGATTGAGTGTGAAATTCCTTCACTCAAATTAGGTCGTGGAATTAACGCGCCTAATACTTCACACCGAGGAAGAGCGTCTCCTACTATTTAGAGATTGGATGAAACTCGTTGCTTAGCCACTTTGGCCATCGAAGCACAAAAGAAGCGAGTCAAAGCTCACTTTGACCAAATAGTTTCCCCTCGTTCTTTTATCAAAGGTGACCTTGTCTTCCTTTATGACGTTCAGCTCATGACAAGTTAGGGGTAGGAAAATTCCAACCCATGTGGCATGGGCCCTACATCGATCAAACGTGTGTTACGGGAATGGGGCTTATGAGCTTATTAATTATGCGAGTTATCCCTTAGCATAGCCCGGAAATGGGTTGTATACGAAAAATTATTATGCTTGAGTCATTCATGCATGATATGTGTACATAGGTGATTTTTTTCATTTTTGTGAATGTTTTGTAGGTTTGATGTGCTCTGTAAGCTTTTTTTGCTTATTGGGTCTTGCTTTTTATGTAGATGTATATTGCCCCTTATGTCGAGTTTTCGCGGATGGTGCTTCCGTAGTACCGGGAACTTGTCTTTGTAACTCGGGTAATTTATAATCACATGCTAGTGAGTTGATTAACCTACTGAGGTATTTTTCTAGGAAAAACTACAAAAAATGTTTCTAAATATAGTGCTATTTTGGAACTATTAACCGAGCTTGATTAACCTCGGCATACGTGCATTGCTTGTAAATATAGATTCACGGCTTGTTGTTATTCAAATTAACGGTCATTTTTCGGTTTGAAACCCATGCATTTTGAGATTATATTTATGTATTCGTTTGCTCGAAAGACATTTTGATTTCATCACATATCAACATATACCAAGACGAATGAATACATTAGCGATGCGATGGCTAACATTGTGTTAAATAGAAATTTACACAATTTATAAAACAACATCATATGTAAATAAACCCATGTAGAAAATAGATGTACATATATCGATTGCTTGCAATGTGTGCATCATAAAAACCCAAAAAAATATATATGTATGTTTCGAGTTACATCCCCAAGACAACATGTCTCTCAGAAATATGCAAAAATAAAAGCCCGAGTGCTTAATCGGCATGGTGCTCATGATATCACGTCACCACCCATGCCAACCACCTCAGCAAGTGGTGGATATAACTCGGTACCCCTACGGTATGCCTGCGAGGTAGGCACGAGGGAACATCATCGAAAGCGAGCATAATGCGGGAATCCCACATGTGATCCCCTCCCGGATTTTTGTACTATCTCCTCACCCTTGCCGCCCTCACCATGAGGATCGAAATTGCGAGGAGTTCACCTCGCTATCGGTGACATACTTTAGGTCTCTACTGAGGCCCAAAATACTGCATACATATAAGATTAGCTGTTAGAACATGCATATATACCAAAAAATCATAGGCGATGAAAATAAAAAATGAGTCTCACCTGACTCGCTCTTCGTCCCAATCTCTCTCCCTCACGGGGAGCGGGAGGTACTGGATCCCGCTTTGAGTGAAGTCTATACCGGAGTAGGGTCGAGTCCTCCACAAAAAATTAGTTGTCGGCGGAGACAATCAAAGAATTACTTGCCTCCGGGACATCTACGTGGCTGCTCTACTCTAGGCATCAACGCGACACATCGAGCCATCCGTGGTTCTGCTGGGTGGTGGCATCGGGACAATGACCTATTGGCCTTTGGAATATCGATAGTAATTCCAAGAATAATGATACCAAAATTAATCCATACGAAAAGCTGCTTTAGTTTTTCCTTCTTGCACTTGGTTAGTTTCTGCTTAATGTTAATAGTCACGGCCTCTGCCCGGTTGTAGAGGGTTGGAGTTTAGGTAGTCTACGAAAATAGCGAGTTGTTTTTTTATGGCTTCATGCGATGCTTGCGATCCTACGGCTGCGTGATAGTGTGCAACACTACTTTTAGTGCTAGATCTAGGATGGTTTGGATATCAACCTTTCCACTCCCTATTCCTTTTCGTGCCCCTCGCCACACCACATCGATCACCATCGCCATGCTTTCTGTGGTGGGAAGGGTATTGGTCGGGATAGGGGTACCCTACGTCTGTTGACAATCCTATGATAAAATAGACATCGGAAAATTCGATTTCAAGTTCACGATCTCGAAGCATGAACTTTTCTTGGTCTTCATCCTAGATGCTTATGTCAAATACGCGAAAGCAATTCGGTGAACCCGGAGGCACGGTGTTAGGAAGAATTTCTTTAGCCCACAATTTCTAAGGGAATCCATGCATCAATCATTATCCATGGCAATTTCATCTTCCCTCCTTGTGTTCCCTCTCTTTCCACTCAATCACCATTATTTCTGCTTGGTACTGCACACATTGTTCATATGAGCATTGTTAGTCTACTTTGGCATTGAAATTTACATGAAAGTGACTACATTTTCCTTAAAATTATGTGGATTTTTAGGTTGCGCGGTTGGTGCGAATGTTTCACAAATAGTCACGCCAATGGGCGTGCCCTGCTGTGTAAAAAATGAGAGCGATTGGCACGAAGGGTCCGATGCACAGAAACCCGCGCCAACCGTGATGCCCTAATTTCGATAAATCTTCTCCTAGGAAATCAAAATTACATGTATAGGGTAATGAAATTTAGCTTAAAATATGGGAAATGGTGTCGGCTCTTACCTAAGCCTAACATAATCAAGAACGGTTCACTAGATCACTCGCAATCGTTGCCTGAAAGATCGCAAAGCACTAATGGATCAGCTTTGTTACTCCACGAAAGAGGTAAAAAGTGAAAATGTAAATAATTTTACCACTTATGGCATTTTATAACTTTTCAAAGTCTTAAATTATATTTTAAAACATATTTGTGGATTATTTTATCATATTATTTTTCAATAAATGGGTTTTACACATGTCTCTTATGCGGCTTAACAAGTTTTTCACATGGTTATACAATGACAAAGTAACGAGTTATATTTTATACTTTTTCGGACTCGGTAAAAACATGAAAAATTCACTATTGGAGTCATCTTTCGGCTCTTTTATGACTCTCTACAAACGTGAAAATATTTTTGAGACATTTTTCGTTTTGAACTGCGTTAAATAGCTATGAAACGATATCTACCCGGTATCACGTTTACCCCTTTTTCGGGCTAGGATAGATTATTTATGAAAAAGGAATACCTTAGCCTATCACTGACTAAGAGGTTCTCTCAGATGATGTTTTCTACCTTTTTGGATCTGAGAGAATATTTATGAAAAGGGCCTTGTTGGAGTTTTCTTTTCCGCTTTCTTTCCAAACTCTCTAAACATGAAAATATGTTGAGTTCTCCCTTTTTCAAACTCATTAAAAATTGATGACATCGAACTCCATCATCATGAAATTACTAGAGTTCCTCCTTCCTAGGGCTCGTAAAATGTTCTAGGTTGGATTTGTCTGAAGGAAAAACTTACATCGCAAGCATATGCTATCCCCCTCAAGCTTGTTTACAAAAATAATTGGGGTACTTGCCAGAAATTGTGGGGGAAATTGGAACGAGACTTTAGTTGGAAGTATGTCGCTCTTAAACATGGCACTTGTCTGCATTCGTGTCGGGTTGGGGACATATCACTTTGTCATTTGTTTGCCTCCATGGGTTTGGGTAATCTCTTTTGACCGCTCATCTGCTATTTTCTATGTCACCATGACCTCAGATCCCTTGATGTAAAATACTACCAAATCCAGTGTTGTGCCACCGATATGTTCAAGAGAAGTTTTTCCTCTGCAATTTTCAACCTCCCTCTGATTCTTTGTTGGTCCTGATTCAGAAATTATCATATTCCTCTATCTCATGTCGATGATGTGGGAAACATCATGAACCTCCTTTGACCAGGTTTCTTCCTGTCGACTTCAACTCATTTTCCAAGGAGCTGATCTAGAGACTCCCTTAAGGTACCTTGGAGCTTGCATGCCTTAATGGCAAGTTCTTTGCATCTGACACAAGGTTCACATCATCGGCCTTCGATCGGATGATTCTGCGGGTGTTCGATGCCAGGTCACTGTTCACATTCCATGGATTGTACCTTTTGTACCTTGAGAGTCATTGTCATTATTGTGGTTTCTCTCATGTCTGTTAACAACTCTCATTATTGGCTGGTAATCAGACGATATTCCTTCATGTTCAACTTCAAATCGTCTATTCACATGCTCAAATTTCTACTTTGTTCGAGTCGATATGGAGCACAAGACCCTGGTTTTTGTCTGATGAAATCCAGGCTGCAGATTCTTTGTGGATTACTATCACTTATTACATGAATCTTTTGATTGGATGGCTGTGACCATACCTGAGACTATTTTTTGATCCTTATTGTTGGATGGCTGCATCCATACCTCAGATCTCACTTTTTATATTCTCTATTATGGATTTTTGTGCCCATGCCACATATCATGTATCAAAGATATTATTTGTATTTGTACTCACAGGTTTTCTGACAGCAGTGTTTGGGTCGAACACATTCTCATAAAGCATTTCACCCCTCCCTCTCTCTCTAACCTCATGCTTTAGGGGGCATCTATTACACAACATTTTTTCACCATCCATGCAATCCATCGCCCCACATATTGGAGGGTCATTCCCATGACTCATGAGCAGTTTCATACTTTTCAAACACATTCCTTGCATCCTTCTGCATAAGGACATAATTTCTCCTGTTGGACATTTCCTCAAAAAAGCACACAAAACCTATGTTTTTTTCCTTGGCACGGCTAGCCAGTTCATCCCTCGTGCTGATGTGGAATATGTGAACTACAGCCCACGCCACTTGGCACTCTGTGTTAGTGCAGAGCTCGCACTGAGCTGTTTTAGGAATTTTTTTTTAAAATTAGAGGCAGAAGTTTCCTTCTAACCAACTCAGGGATGAGTCACTGGAAGTGGTTAAGTTTATTAGCCACGATCTCCCTCTTTAGGGAGTGGTTTCCACCTCCCATGGAACACTCCTTGAAGATAGGCCTCCCTTCCATAATTATAGGTATCATAACCTCTCCCTCTCCCTCTATAAAAAAAGCCTTCTCCCTTTATGAAATCTAGCTGAACTTGGAGAAGAATATTATAGCTGAGTAATTACTATTGAGAAGGTAGAACCAAGGATAACTCCGTAGAGAGAGCCTCATCCGAATTCCCGACGAGCCTTTGTGAGACACACTCTACTTGAACCCTATTGGAGGAGACTGCAACAGCAAATATTGGTTGTACTCTTCCTTTCATTTATTAATATACTTGACTATGGTATTTGTTCCATCATTGTGTTATGTTGTTTATTTAATGCAATTGATTTAGTCTCCTTTGACTGACTAATAGTTACAAATGTGAATTAGTATGTTGTATATTGTCTTTGTTTCTTATGTGTATACAAGTGTCCAAGCATGAAAACAAGTAGATCGTGATATGTCAAAATAGGAGTGAGAGGCAGCCACTCTTTTCAACAACAACAATAGCATAGGACCTTCGGTAAGTCATCTATTGAATCTCTGTCCATTTTTTAACTAAGAATCAATGTTATAGCTTGTTTTTTTTGTTGCTAGACCTACCCTAGGACTAGTGGGATCACCTCTGTCCACAGAGGGGATTTACCTCACCAACACCATCTTAGAAAGATACCATAGGAAGGCCTATCACCATATTTTCCTTACATAGAGTTTGAAGAGAGTGATAGTTTAAGTGACCAAATCGCTCATGCCAAAGTTTGCTCACATCATCATTATGAGCAACAAAAACGGAGGGAAGAGAGGATGACCCAAAGTTGTCAAACTTATACAACCTTGTGGAATCATTAACAATGCCAATAGCTAAAATATGTTTAGGATCTTTAAGGTCCTTGATTACAACATCATGAGGTGAGAATTATACTATTTTCCCTTCACCTGAATGAGTTATCTGATAAAGAAATAGAAGGTTGCATGACAAGGTAGGAACACATAGTACATCATTAAACAGACCATTATCTAGATGAATGGTTCTAGATCCTACAACACTAAGAGATCCATCATCACCAACATAAATATGTTTGGTGTTGCAATCATTTAAAGAAGAAAACATGGATTTATTTTTAGCCATGTGGTAAGAAGCACCAAAATCAATTAGCCATTCATGAGAAGGAGAAGAAGAAGATACATTTAATGCATAACTAGATCTTGATGCTTGACAACTAGAAGCAGAAAGTGCCATGCCTAAAGATGAAGGTGAAGAGTGCTCTAAATTAATGTTGTGCTTCTTCATTGTTGCTTCTAAGGCTTCCATCTTCTTAAAATATTTGGACTCTATATGGCCATCCCGTTTGCAAAAGTTATAATGTCTATCTATCTTCTTCCCTTTGTTTTGATTTGCCTTATTATTTTGGTGATTTGATTTTTCAGTTTGCGGCTGAAATTGCTTAGGGCCCTTGTTTCGTTTAGGACCATATTTTTTTGGGATGTTTGGTTCTTGGGATTATTTTGAAATGGTTTTGTTGGGGCAGTAAGGTATTCTTATAAGCATTTCGCAGGTGATAAGACCAAGGTGTAAAATTTTGTCTTGTTCTCTTATCAAAATCCTGGCATCGAAAGGAAGATCGATTCTTGTAGGTGGTTCCTGAAGAAATGATGGCTTCTCTACTATAATGGAAGGCGGAAACAAATACAGAGTATGCAGGGTCAAGCATAGGAAGAATGCAATAGATGAGGCTACCAACGTCTTTTTTTTATCTTACAACCTTCTAAAAGAATTTTGAGGGTCTTAAATTTGGACAACAAATATTCAATGGAGGAGAAATTATTGGGTTCTAAAGTAAGCAACTCATTTTTAAGCTGGTGGGCCCGGATTTGATTTTGAATGCCAAAAACAGTTTTTAGATTTTACAGGGTCTCATCAGGGGCGTCAATGTCAAGGATATGAAATCGAAAATCTTGAGCAATGGACATTCCTATCAACCCTCATGCTTGATCTTGTTTATTTTCCCATTTAACAGCTTCATCATCATCAGAAGGTTTAATTTCTTGTCCTGTGGCTATTCTATAAATCCTTTTACTTCTAAGTATATCTACCATGTGAGGTAGCCATTGAAAATAATTGGTGCTGCTAAGAATAACCGGGCATGCACTTTCCATTTTTTAAAACACTTAATCTAAGAAAAAGGCGAGGCAAAACTGCTCAATGGAAAGATCTAGAAAAATTAGGCCGTTTCAAAAAAACGGCTCAAAAAACGACTCGGATGAAGAAATTATGCCGTTTGAAAAATCGGGTTGTAGATGTCGAATAGTTACGGGAACGAGATGAAGTGCGGCTTTTAAAAATGTTAACCCCTTTTAACAAATTTTTTTTACAAAAAGAAGCTTGAGGATGAAACTTGAACCCAAGACCTCTATTCTCACTGTCAACCCCTCACTGCAAATGAGATAGTAAAAGGATCACGTTATTGTATGAAAGGAGGAAAGGGTTTTATTTTTTTTTTCCAACTCTTCGGTGTGCGTACAGCACTTTCTGCACAAAAAACACAAAAAACCAAAAAAAAACCAAAATGAGAAGCCTTATGGCAGAATTTTAGATTTTGGTTAGCCTTACCGACAACTATCACTTTTTCACTATTTCTGATTTCTCGAGATCGCACAAAGACGCGGGGAAAGAGCATACGTAGCAAAAAAAAAAATCCCTTTTTACTGCTTCTGATTTGCCGAGATCACACGCAGTGCATAGAAAAGAGCATACACAGAGAAGAGGGTATAGATCCAGCAAATAAATAAAACCTAAAAGCTGAAAATAAAAATAAGGAACCGAAATAAGCAGAACTATTGACAAATATAACTGCAAAATAGATGTTGTATACCTCAAGATCTAAACTGTCATAACTTGGGCAGCCCGAAACCTTTTTGCATGAAACAAAAGGTGTTCCTCACTGTAACAGATACTCCTGACACAACCGAGAAGTTCTCTAAGCACAAAAATGTTCATAAATAGTAGATCTAAAAAACAGGATTCGCATGCAGTCAAACTGGCTTCATTAGAGGATACCTTTGGAGGAGATCTACATCAGATATATATATCATTTCCAGCCTTCTATTCCAGGGGCTTCAGTTGTAGTGATGCTTCAACCCTAGGTCTGTAAATCACCATTTTTATTTGGGAATATTTCTAGAAACCCTTCCCGAGTTCTCTTGGAGAGGTGCCTAGGAGTCCAGATCTTCACTCCTAGAATTATTTGAGCTATATAACTGTTGGGTATGTGTTATATTATTTCGACGACTAGTCACGTGTGGGGGGGTCACAGGGGGAGTGACCATCCCCTCTGTACATTGCACCGGGCGTAGTAGGGGGGTCACAGGGGGGGCGATAGTGCCTCGGGAAAAAAAATTGGGCCTTATTTTTCGGTGGGCAAACTCGCTAGTGGTTTTGCGCATGGGTTTGCACATGTTTTTTGGGTACGATGTTTTTGAACCCATGGTATTTTGTAGATCCGGTCAAAGGAACTACGGTTATGTTCTAATCCAGGGTTAATGGATTGGGTTTCGTGTATGCTTTGACATGTATGTATATGTGTTGTAACACTAAAATGAATATAATGAAAAATCAAGCTGGTGGTCCTGATTTGGGATCCAAGTGAAAATATTTGTGTTTATCTATTTTCTATTTTATGCTCTTGCTATTATTTATTTTCTGTTTTAAGATTCATTTGTAGATAATTTCTGTACAGGTTTAAAACCTACATTTGGTATCAGAGAAGTTTCAGCTTCAAGGGGATGCCTTTGCTGCTAAGGGGTTTTTCGCTTGGGCCTGTGGTAGACCCTGTTCAGTGGGAGATCTACAGGATCGATTCTTGCGGTGAAAGAAGATGGCAAGCGGCAGAAAAATAGAGATAGAGAAATTTAATGGTCAGAGTTTTGAGTTTTGGAAGCTTAAGATGGAGGATTTGCTGGTGGATAAAGATCAATGGATCGTGGTAGATCTGGGTACTAAACCAAAGGCAATGTCAGATGAAGACTAGAAGAAGCTGTATCGGAAGGCAAAGAGCACAATACATTTGTGTGTCTCAGATTCAATATTTTTGAATGTATCTGGGGAAGCTATGGTGAAGACCTTGTGGGACAAACTTGGGACTTTGTACCAATCGAAATCTCTGGTGAATAAATTTTTCCTGGAAAAATATGTATAACCTAAGGATGAAGGATGGAGACTCGGTGACGAATGCGAACACCTTCAATCTTGTGGTAAGTCATCTATCATCTGTTGATACGAAATCCCTGAGATGAAGATAAGTGCATCGATTTGTTGTGTTCTCTACCAGACTCGTGGGACAGTCTAGTTATTGCAATAGGTAGCAATACAACTACCTTGAATTTTGATGGCATTATCTCAGCCTTGCTCTCGGAGGAAATGAAACGGAGAAATATGGAGGTTCAGAATGGAGATGCCTTATCTGTACAAGGAAGTTCCCAGAACAGAAACAAGAATAATTTTTCGAGTGGGAGATCTAAATATATAGGGAGATCTAAATCTCTTGGAGAGTTTGTAAAGGTGTGCTGGAAATGTGAAAAGGAAGGTCCCTTTACCAAAATTTCATGAGATCTAAAGCTTCTAAGAAAGGAAAGGATTTGATGATGCTCATACTTGAGGCATGAGAACCGGGTCGGATGAAGGTGGGGATGTGTATTTGGCTTCTTCTTCAAATACACATGTAGATCATGAGTCATGGTTGATTGAGTCAAGTGCATCCTTTCACTTCTCTTCCCATAGAGTTTGTGGTTAGGAATATATGAGAAATATGAGTGGCAATGATGTCTTCCTAGGGGATGATAGGAAGGCCAGAATCATTGGACGTGGAAAATTCAAGCTGAAGCTACAAGATGGAAGGATTAGAACACTTCATGCTACTCTGCACATTCCTACATTGGCCTGAAATTTGATTTTTGTAAGCAATATGGATGATGCAGTTGTAAAATTATTTTTCCAGAAAGATACCTGTAAGATTGTTCGGGGAGCACTAGTATTAATACAGGAAGTTCAAATTGGAACTATGTACAAGCTTCAGGGAAGCACTATTATTGATGGGTGAAACAGTTCTGTGGTTCCTGAAAGTCGAGTGGAAAGCCTAGCGGTCTCTAGAGAAAATACCATGCTATGGCATCAAAGGCTTGGAAATATTGGAGAGAAGGGCCTTTATATACAACATGGAAATGGTATGGTAGAAGGTATGTCTAATTTCTCTATGGATTTCAGTTTCTGTGAAAATTGTGTATATGGGAAGCATAATCAGGTGAGTTTTCCTTCTGGTGCTAAGAGGGTGAACAAGATATTAGAACTTGTGCACGGTGATGTGTTTGGACCTGTGTCGGTTCCATCACTAGGTAAGTCTGTGTACTATGTTTCATTCATAGATGACTTCTCAAGGAATACATGGATATATTTCTTGAGGAAGAAATATGAAGACTTGACAAATTTAAAGAATTTAAGGCTCTGGTGGAAAACCAGACAGAGAAGAAGATAAACACGTTGAGGAAAGATAATGGTGGGGAATTCTGCAAGAAGGAATTTGAAGAGTTCTGTAAGAAGTTTGGTATAGCACGATAGAAGACTACTCCATACACACCTCATCAAAATGGAGTTGTAGAAAGAATGAACAGAACATTGATGGAAAAGGCAAGAAGCATGCTCAGTGGTATCGGGTTAGGACAAGAATTCTGGGCAGAGGCAGTGGAGATTGCATGTTACTTAGTTAACAGATCACCTTCATCAACGTTGGACGATAAGACTCCACATGAGTTATGGATTGGTAAGAAACCCTCTCTTTCACATCTAAGGGTATTTGGATGTGATGCATATGTACATGTTCCAAAGGAAAAAAGGACCAAGTTGGATAATAAATCTGAAATGTGCATCTTTATTGGGTATAAGGAGGGTTTAAAGGGTTACAAGCTTTGGAACCCGGAAACAAGGAAGGTTGTGTACAGCCGAGATGTGGTGTTTAGAGAGGTGAAAGATGTTGTTAAACATGAGATCCTACCAAAGGAACCTGAGAAGATAGAGTTTGAGCTAAAGGAGGATGAATCAGACTCTACAACAGAAGAAGACTCAAAAGAGGAAGAGCCACAAACTCCAGCTGTAAGAAGATCAGTTCAGGAAAGAAGACAACCAGAAAGGTATAGTCCATCTGCTTTCTGTTCAAATTTTGCTTTAACTATAACTGTTGATGATCCCAAAACCATCAGGGAGGCAGTAGATTCAGAGGATGGAAAACTCTGGAAGGAGGCCATGGTTGATGAAATGGCATCCTTGCATAAAAATGAGGCATGGGGTCTGGTGGAGTTGCCGCTGGAAGGAAACCCATCGGGAGCAAATGGGTTTTTAAGAAGAAGATGAATGTAGAAGGCAAGGTGGAGAAATACAAAGCTTAGTTGGTAGCAAAAGGCTATTCCCAGGTGCTGGGAATTGATTTTGGTGATATTTTTTCTCCTATTGCCAAAGTTACTTCTATTAGATTGCTTTTATCTATTGTTGTTGCATTTGATTTTTAGGTAGAACAGATGGATTTGAAGACAACATTTCTTCATGGGGATCTAGAAGAGGAGATCTACATGAAACAACCTGAAGGCTTTATGGTGAAGGGGAAGAAAAGTAGTATGCGAGTTGAAAGTCTCTGTATGGGTTAACGGTCATCGAAAGGATGTGGTATCAGAAATTTGATACCTATATAGGGGGACTTGGCTTCACCAGAAGCAAGGAGGATCATTGTGTTTATTTTAAATTAATTGGTGACCGTGTTATTTATTTGGTCTTGTATGTGGATGATATGTTGTTGATTGGAAATGACAAAGAAATTTTCCAATATTTGAAGACCCAATTGTTCTTCAAATTCGAAATGAAGGATATTGGTGCTACAAACTATATTTTGGGCATGGAAGTTAAGAGACATTAGGCAAAGAGGAAGCTCTGGTTAAGCCGGAGGAAGTATGTTGAGAATGTATTGGAGAGGTTCAATATGCAGGATAGTAAACTGGTGAATGTTCCAATTCCTGTAGGTGTAAGGTTGTCTGTTGAACAGTGTCCCAAGACACAAGAAGAAGAGGAGGATATGTCCTGTGTTCCATATGTAAGTGTAGTGGGTAGGATGATGTCTGCAATGGTCTGTACTAGACCAGACATTGCACATGCAGTGAGAGTATTGAGCAATTTTATGTCAAACCCAGGGAAGGAGTATTGGACAACAGTGAAGCGGGTTTTCAAATATTTGCATGGCACTAGTGATTATGGCTTTTGCTACCAGGGAAGACCAGGATTGGAAATAATGTTGGACATTCATGGTTTTTTTGATGCAGATTGGGTTGGAGATCTGGACCAAATAAGATCTACAAGTGGGTATGTGTTTAGCCTAGTTGGAGGTGTAGTCAGTTGGACGAGTAAAAGAGAGTCCGTAGTGGATCTTTCAACTACAGAGGCAGAATACATAGCAAACACTCATGCAATAAAGGAAGAAATTTGGTTGCAGAGATTGTGTTCAAGTATGGGGTTGGTATAAAAAGCTATAAGGATAGACTTTGATAGCCAAAGTGAAATTTTCTTGGCTAAGAACCCTACTTATCATTCAAAGACAAAGCACATTGATGTCCAATATCACTTTTGTGAGAGATATGGTTGAGGCTAAAAGGGTGTTGCTCGTAAAGGTGGACACCTTGAAGAATGTTGCAGATGCATTAAATAATTCTATGAGCACTCAGAATTTCTCTTCGTGTAGAGAAACAATGGGTGTTGCAGAATTGGGTTAATGACTAAGCTCTCCTGTGGCCCCCTGCAGAAAGAAAACAACAAGTGGGAGAATGTTGGGTATGTGTTATATTCTTTCCATGACTAGTCCCGCGTGGGGGGAGATAGCACTCCCTGTATGTTGCGCGGGCATAGAAGGGGGGTCACAGGGGGGGCGGCAGCCCCCCCTGTCAGGGTCTGGGGCAGCGCCCATGGTTTTTTGCATGGGTTTGCACATGGTTTTGGGGTACGATGTTTTTCGGCCCCTGATATTTTGTAGATCCGATCAAGGGAACTATGGTTATGTTCTAATATAGTGTTAATGGATTAGGATTTATGTATGCTTCGGAATTATATATATGTGTTGCAACACTAAAAGGAATATAATGGAAAATCAAGCTGGTCTTCCCGATTTGGGATCCAAGGGAAAATCTCTATGTTTATCTGTTTTATGTTTTGTGCTCTCGCTATTGTTTATTTTTTGTTTTAAGATTCGTTTGTAGATAATTTCTGTATAGGGTTAAAATCTACAATAACATCAGATCTACATTGATCTACCTTCATGCAGTAGTTTATGCCCTAAAATTTTGATGTCTTAGCTCAAGGACATTTGTATGGCAACTATTTCTCATGTAATGGCATATTTTGCTTGTAGAGGCTTGTTTTGTATTGTTTGAGTAACTAG
Organism: Pinus albicaulis; assembly: GCA_034641835.2. Taxonomy (NCBI): domain Eukaryota; kingdom Viridiplantae; phylum Streptophyta; class Pinopsida; order Pinales; family Pinaceae; genus Pinus; species Pinus albicaulis. The sequence goes on along the minus strand of CM076584.1, from coordinate 30,958,643 downwards.
ATCCTCAAGATATTGTGCCTATTATTTGTTGATATGTTTAATAAGATGGATATGCATTTGTCTCATATCATGGTGTGTTGATTTATTCATTGCTATTTCCATTATTGTGTTCATATATTGTTCCTTCCCCATTTGGGAATATTACAAGATTTCTCCAAATTGATGTTGTGCTTCTTCATTTCTACTTCTAAGTCTTCCATATTCTTAAAACATTTGGACTCTATATGGCCATCACGATTAGAAAATTTACAATGTCTATCTGTCTTCTTCCCTTTTTTTTTGTTTTCCTTATCATTTTGGTGAGTCGCTTTTTTAGTTTGCGGCTGAAATTACTAAGGACCCTTGTTTGGTTCAGGACCATATTTTTTAGGACACTGCTTCTTTGTATTCTTTTGATATGGTTGTTATTGGGCTACTAAGGCTTTCTTAGAATCGTTTCCAGAAGTGATAATACCAAGGTGTAAGATTTTTTCTTGTTCTCTTATCAAATAATCGCAAAAGGCATCAAAAGAGGGGTTCTTGTAGGCGGTTCCTGAAGAAATGATGGCTTCTCTAGTGGAATGGAAATTGGAAACAAAAATAGAGCATGTAGGGCTAAGGTTAGAAATAATGGAATAGATGAGACTACCATCTTCCTTTTTGACCTTACAACCTTCTAAAGAAGTCTAAGGGTCTTGAATTTTGACAAAAACTCTTCCATAGAGGAGAAATTATTGGGGTCCAAAGTACGCAACTCATTTTGAAGTAGGCAGGCCCTGATTTGATTTTTAATTTCAAAAACAATATTTAGCTTTTTCAGGGCTTCATCAGGAGTGTCAATTTCAAGGATATGAAATCGAAGATCTTGAGCAATGGACATTGATATCAACCCTCGTGCTTGATCTTGTTTATTTTCCCATTTAGCAGCTTTATCTTCATCAAAAGGTTTAGTTTCTTGTCATGTGGCTATTCTATAAATCCCTTTACTTCTAAGTAAATCTACCATGTGTGGTAGCCATTGGAAATAATTGGTGCTGTTAAAAATAACCAGGCATGCACTTTCTAATTTTTTTTAACGGAAGCTAAAAAGGGTTGAAACTAACTACTTCAATGGAAATATCTCAAAAATTAGGTTGATTAAAAAAAAAAGGCTCAGAAAACGACTTCCAGATGAAGACGTTATGCCTTTTAGAAAAACGTGAGTTGTAGATGCCGAATAATTATGGGAACGGTTTGAAATTTGATGATGAAGTTCAACTTTTAAAAAAATATTGCCCCTTTAACAAAATTTTTTTACAAAAGAATCTTGAGAAAGAGACTTGAACCCAAGACCTCTACTCTGAGAAACTAACTTCTCATCAAGTGAGATAGTAAAATGATTCTGTAATTGTTTGAAAGGAGGAACGATTTTTTTTTTTTTTTGGTCTTCAGTGTGCATGCTTTTTCCTGCATAAAAAACACAAAATCTGAGCAAAAAAAAAAACGAAATTTAAGCCTTATGACAAAACGTTAGATTTTTGTTTAGCCTTACCGAAAACTATTAATTTTTCACTATTTCTGATTTCCCAAGAGCGCTCAAAGACACAGGGAAAGAGCATACGTAGCAAAAAAAATCCCATCTTCCTGATTTTGATTTGCCAAGATTGCACACAGTGAAGAGAAAAGATCTTACATAGAGAAGATGGTATAGATCCGACAATAAAAAAATAACCCGAAATAAACATAGGGAACCAAAATAAACAAAATGATTCATAAATATAACTGCAAAACAGATACTTTATACCTCCAGATCTAAAATGACATAACTTGGGCAACCATAAACCTTTTCGCATGAAACAAAAGGGGTTCCTTATTGTAACAGATGCTTCAGACACAATAGAGTAGATCTCGACACCCGAAAAATTTCCAAAATAGTATATCTAGAAAACGATAGTCACATGCAGTCAAATCGGCTTTAGATTTGGATCAACAATGGATGCGGCCCTCAAAATAGCTCCAATACAATGTAGGAATTTACAAGGTAAGTTCCTTAGATCAAAAACCAAAGGTCACCGTTCACAAACATATCACAAACCATTACACTAGTATATCATGTGGTTAAAACCCTAGAAGAGGGAAACCCTCCATGACCTGAGCCAATGCGACCACTTCTGGAAATTTATTAATATAAAAAGGAAATATTACATATGTTTCTCTCATAAACGGTTACTGGAAAAATGACCCTCCATGCTCTTTAAATAGAGATCATGGACCAATCAGGTGTTAAGCCACAGATCAAGTGTCATTAATACCGAGGAGAGAGTGAACCGTCGGATCACTACAAATCGTGATCGTCAGATTATAAGTTACAAATGTACATAGTAAAGAAACACACTTTACTAACTCTACACTAGACCAAGTTATACTTGACTATTTCCTATGTGTCGAAATATCGTAACACCTTGGTTTTTTAGCATACCTTGTCACTGCCTAGCATATAACCTTGTCACTCCCTCCTTAATACACCTAGAACTCACTAACACTCCCTGTCACACACTCTTATTCAATCATTTCCATGCATTTTGATCTAGTGCTTCCTTGTGTTTCGCTGACACTCCCTAACACTCCCTAGCATGCATTGGCACACCTTAACACCTCGCACATATTGGCATGGTTCCCTAGCACTCTAACATCCCTTGGCACTACCTAGCATACCTTTTCACCCTCTCCTTAGCGCATTGGCACTCCTAGTCACAAAATCTTATTCATTCATTTCCATGCTTTTTTACCTAGTTCTCCCTTGTGTTTCCATGGTATTCCTTAACACTCCTTGGAATGTGTTGGTGCACCCTAACACTTAGGACATAATGGAATGTCACCTTGGCCTCTAGAATGCCTTAAAACTACCTAACATACCTTATCACTCCCTCCTTAGCACACTTGGAACTCACTGACACTTCCAATCACAAACTCTTATTTGTTCATTTCCATGCATTTTGACGTAGTGCTCCCTTGTGTTTCCTTTCATGCATTGACACATATTGGCCACATGTTTCCCTAACACTCTAGCATTCCTTAGCACTGCCAAGTGTGCCTTGTCACTCCTCTTTAGCATACTTGGAACTCATTGAAACTGTTATAAAATTATATATTACAGATCAATGAAACACATAAAATATGTGGAAACAGAAACACATAAAACATTTAAAACCAGGGAGACATAGATATATGTGGTTCACCTAATTTGGGCTATATCCACCCCGAACAACCATTCCTTCCTTTCTATTATCCATCAAAACAAAGAGACACAACCTACAGTAGATCCGTTGTAATATCCTCTGTTCTCTCTCACAGTCTCCCCTATCTGTTTCTCATTCTGAGAATACACATACAATACAATACCGTCATAAAAAACGAGGGGTTTCCTTCGAGGGTGAAAAAACCTAAATTAAACATAACTTATACTGTCAAATCATCCGCCTAATGAACAACCCATATTGACTAGAAATTATAATACTTTTACAATAAATTTTATACCTATTTTTAGCTTTGGCAGTGCTACCCCCGAAACCACCAGCCCGGGGGGGGCTCCATTAAGTCGCATCTAACCCCCTCTGGTCCCCCCAGGTAGTGTTCAATCACGAGCAGTGTTTCCAGGCTGTTAATAACAGGGGTCCAACGTTGTGATACAAAAAAAAAGATAATCAGGCTACACACCCAATAGAAACTCTCTGTCACACACTCTTATTCATTTGTTTCCATGCATTATGACATAGTGCTCCCTTGTGTTTCTCTAGCACTCCCTAACACTCCTTGGAACACATTGCACACCCTAGAACTTGGCACATCTTGGCATGCTTTCCAAGAAATATATCATGCCTTGGCATTTCCTAGCATACCTTTTCACTCCCTCCTTAGAACACATATAACTTGCTAACATTCCCTATCACACACTCTTATTCATTCATTTCCATGAAATTGTGTAGGAATTTACAGGGTAAGTTCCTTAGATCAAGAACCAAAGGTCACTGTTCACAAACAGATCACAAATCAGTACACCAGTATAATCACGTGGTTAAAACCCTCAAAGAGGGAAACAGTCCATGGCCTGAGCCAACGCGGCCACTTCAGGAAATTTATTAATATAAAAATAAAAGTTACATATGTTTCTCCCATAAACAGTTACCAGAAAAATGACCCTCCATGCTCTTTAAATAGAGATCATGGACCAATCAAGTGTTGGGCCATGGATCAAATGTCGTTAATACCAAGGTGAGAGATAACCGTTGGATCACTACAAATCGTGACCATCGGATTATAAGTTACAAATGTACATGGTAATGAAACACAATTTACCTAACTCTACACTAGACTAAGTTATTCTTAACTATTTCCTATGTATCGGAATATCCTAACATCCCCCCTTAAGAACAACTTGGGATAGGATTGAAGGATTTACAAAGGTGACACAAAAGGAGCCTATTTCCTATGTGTCAAAATATCCTAACATCCCCCCTTAAGAAAAAATTGGGATAGGATTGAAGGATTTACAAAAGTGACACAATAGGAGAAGTAAGGAGGAATTAGAGCCTATCCCCCCTTAATGACAACTTTCCTAAACTCCAAGAATGGTTCGAAGTTTGGTAAACTTCGCTTCTGTGAATGCCTTCATAAAGATATTGACTACTTGATCATTGGTTGGATAGTACTGCACTTCAAGAACATGATCATGAATGAGATTTCTAATGAATTGTATGTGGTTTTCAATGAGTTTCATACGTTGATGTTGAACTGGATATTTACATAGCTGAATGGCACTCTGATTATCACACCAAAGTGTAGTTGGATGCTGCTGATGAAGACTAAATTCAGATAGAATCTGACGAAGCCACATGGCTTCATTGCTGGCTTCAACTGCACCATGATACTCTACTTATACTAAAGAAAGAGAGATGGCACTTTGTTTCTTCCAAGACCAAGTAATAGGTCCTGAACCAAGAGTGAATACATATCCTGTAGTAGACTTTCGATCATCAGGGTCACCAGCCCAATCAGAAGCAGTGAAACCAATCAACAATAGAGATGCTCCTGCATTGTGATCAATCTCGAACTGAACTGTACCTTGAATATAACGAAGTATTATTTTAGTTGCTTTCCAATTAATTTCATGAGGTTGGTGCATAAACCAAGCGGCAAGACCAACGACAAAGGAAAGTTCAGGACGGGTATGGGTTAGATACAAAATTTTACCAAGAATTTGAAGGTATAAGGTAGCATCAACTTCAGGGGTAGTACAAGTGACTGAAAGCCTGACTCTAGACTGAAAGGGAGAAGGGGCTGGCTTATAGTATTCCATGTGAAAGTGGTGTAGAAGATCATAGGCATACTTGGACTAAGAGAGGGTAATGCCTTCCTTGGATTGAAATACTTGAAGACCAAGGAAATAATGCAAGTGTCCTAAGTATGTCATTTCAAACTTCTTTTTGAGGCTAGACTTCACATGGTTTATATGGTTTGGATCACTACCAGTAAGGATAAGATCATCAATATAAAGAACAAGGATGGTGAAGGACTTACCCACTTTCTTGGTGTAGATAGTGTTGCCATAATGACACCTAGAAAATCCATTATCTAATAGAAATCTATCCATTTTGGCATACCAAGCCCAAGGAGCTTGTTTGAGACCATAGAGAGATTTCCTAAGGCGAAAAACAAGGCTAGAGTCCTTTTGGATAAATCCAGGGGGTTGTTCCATGTAGATTTATTCATGTAAATCTCCATGTAAGAAGGAAGATTTAACATCCATCTGATGGACTTCCCATTTAAAGGAAGAAGAAAGGGAAATAAAAAGGCAGATAGAATTCATTTTGGCAACAGGGGAGAAGGTTTCAGTATATTCAATGCCTTCAACTTGTGAAAATATTTTAGCGACAAGATGAGCTTTATGTTTATCCACTTTTCCATCTGGTCCAAACTTTGTTTTGTAAACCCATCTGCATCTAACAAGTTTTCTTCCTTTTGGAAGAGGAACAAGATCCCAAGTATCATTCGCCAATAAGGAGCGATATTATTCATTCATAACTTCATCCCACGCTAGATGACCGGAGGCTTCTTCAAAGGTTTCTAGATTAGGATTTTATGGAACTTGAGCTAATAAGGAAGAAGCTCTTTCGAACTGTGAACGTGTACGTCGTCAATTGGCAGGGTCACCTGCAAGAGAACATGTTGCATCCCCAGTAGAGAGGACCCATATTGGAAGCGGTGGAGTGTAAGGAATAATTTCAAGAGGTGGAGGAGGATTGTCATCCTCACTTTCATCATATGAACTAGAAATAATGATATTAAGGATAGAAGAGAGAGAGATAGGTGGCACATATGCCCAATCAGGCTCGTAGGCTAAAGTTGGCACACCCGCCGAACTAGGCTTGTAGGCCAATATATTTTCATCAAACTTTACATCTCTTCTAATGATTTTATTTTTGGATTTTGGTTGAAGAAGTCTATATCCTTTGACATCTTCAGAATATCCAAAAAAATACATTTTTCACTCTTAGGTTCTAAGGCTTTATGTTTCGCATCTAGAATATGGGCCCAAGCATCACTTCCAAAAACACGAAAGTGACTTACATCTGATTTGATTGAGATCCAAGCTTCTTCTAGAGTTATATTATTTAAAACCTTAGTAGGAGTGTGATTTACTATGTAATTTGCACAGTTAATGGCTTCTGCCCAAAAATTGAGACCAAGTCCTTTAGATTGAAGCATACAATTAGCCATTTCTTTTAAGGTGTGATTCTTCCTTTCAGCTACACCATTTTTTGTGGAGTATATGGAACTTTATGTTGCAATTGAATGCCATGATTAGCGCAAAAGTTGATAATTTTGTTGTTAACATATTCTCCACAATTGTCTGATCTTAACTTAAGAATTTCATGTCTAGATTGTTTCTCAACAAAGGCCTTAAAGGCCAAGAACACGTTAAAAAATTCACTCTTGAGTTTTAAGAAATATACCCAAGTGCATCTAGAAAAATCATCAATGAAAGTTAAGAAGTACTTGCAACAAGAGAAATAAACAACAAGAAGTGGACCACATAAATCACTGTGCACAAGCTACAAATGGGTTGAAGCATGCCAAGAGGCAAGTTTGTCAAAACTATCCCCATGATGTTTTTTGAGTACACATCCGAAGAAAATTCCATCTCTGCAAGATACCATAGGAATGCCCGTCACCATATTTTCCTTACATATATTTTGAAGCGAGTGATATTTTAAGTGACCAAATTGCTCATGCCAAAGTTTGATCACATCAACATTATGAGCAACAAAAACAGAGGGAAGACATGATGACCCAAATTTTTCAAGCTTATACAACCTTGTGGAATCATCAACAATGCCAATAGCTAAAATATGTTTGGGATCTTTGAGTTCCTTGATTACAACATCATGAGGTGAGAATTATACTATTTTCCCTTCACCTGAATGAGTTATCTGATAAATAGATAGAAGGTTGCATCACAAGGTAGGAATAGATAGTACATCATTAAATTGACCATTATCTAGATGAATGGTTCCAGATCCTATAACACTAAGAGATCTATCATCACCAACATAAATATGTTTAGTGTTACAATCATTTAAAGAAGAAAACATGGATTTATTTTTAGCCATGTGGTAAGAAGCTCCAGAATCAATGAGCCATTCATGAGAAGGAGAAGAAGAAGATAAATTTAATGCATAACCAAATATTGATGCTTGACAACCACAAGCAGAAAGTGCCATGCCTGAAGATGAAGGTGAAGAGTGCTCCCAATTGATGTTGTGCTTCTTCATTGCTGCTTCTAAGGCTTCCATCTTCTTAAAACATTTGGACTCTATATGGCCATCCCGATTGAAAAAGTTGCAATGTTTATCTGTCTTCTTCCCTTTGTTTTGATTTGCCTTATTATTTTGGTGATTTGATTTTTCAGTTTGCAGCTGAAATTTCTTAGGGCCCTTATTTGGTTTAGGAACATATTTTTTAGGATACTGCTTCTTGGGATTATTTTGATATGGTTATTGTTGGGCTGCTAAGGCTTTCTTAGAAGAGTTTCCAATAGTGATAAAACTAAGGTGTAAAATTTTTTCTTGTTCTCTTATCAAAGAATCGCAAAAGGCATCAAAACAGGGATTCTTGTAGGTGGTTCCTGAAGAAATGATGGCTTCTCTAGTGGAATGGAAGGCAAAAACAAATACAGAGTATGCAGGGCCAAGCTTAGCAAGAATGCAATAGATGAGGCTACCATCATCCTTTTTTATCTTACAACCTTCTAAAATAATTTTTAGTGTCTTGAATTTGGACAAAAAATCTTTAATTGAGGAGAAATTATTGGGGTCCAAAGTAAGAAACTCATTTTCAAGCTGATGGGCCCTGATTTGATTTTGAATGCCAAAAACAATTTTTAGCTTTTCTAGGGCTTCATCAGGGGTGTCAATGTCAAGGATATGAAATCGAAGATCTTGAGAAATGGACATTCCTATCAACCCTCATGCTTGATCTTGTTTATTTTCTCATTTAGCAGCTTTATCATCATTGGAAGGTTTAGTTTATTGTCCTATGGCTATTCTATAAAGCCCTTTACTTCTAAGTATATCTACCATGTGAGGTAGCCATTGGAAATAATTGGTGTTGTTAAGAATAACCAGGTATGAAATTTCCATTTTTTTAAAAAACTAAAGCTGAGAAAAGTTGAAACTAACTACTCCAATGGAAACATCTCGAAAAATTAGGCCGTTTAAAAAAAAAAAAGCACGAAAAACGGCTTTCGGATGAAGATGTTATGCCTTTTGAAAAATCTGAGTTGTAGATGCCGAATAGTTATGGGAATGGGATGAAGTGCAGCTTTTTAAAAAAATATTCCGCCCCTTTTAACAATTTTTTTTACAAAAGAAGCTTGAGAAGGAGACTTGAACCCAAGACCTCTATTCTCATAAACTAACCCCTCACCAAGTGAGATAGTAAAAGGATCACGTTATTGAATAAAAGGAGGAAGGGGTTTTTTTTTTTTTAAACTCTTCGGTGTACATGCCTTTTCCTACACAAAAAAACAAAAAAAACAGAGAAAAAAAACTGAAATGCAAAGCCTTATGGAAGACTGTTAGATTTTCAGTTAGCCTTACCGGAAACTATCACTTTTTCACTATTTCTGATTTCTCAAGATCGCACAAAGACGCGGGGAAAGAGCATACATAGCAAAAAAAATTCCCTTTTTCCTTCTTCTGATTTGCCGAGATCGCACGTAGCGCACAAAAAAGAGCATACATAGAGAAGAGGGTATAGATTTGGCAAATAAATAAAACCTAAAAACTGAAAATAAAAAGAGGGAACCGGAATAAGAAAAACTATTAACAAATATAACTGCAAAATATATGCTTTATACCTCCAGATCTAAACTGTCATAACTTGGGCAGCCGGAAACCTTTTCACATGCAACTAAAGGCATTCCTCACCATAACAAACACTCCCAACACAACAGAGCAGTTCTCCAAGCCCAAAAATGTTTAGAAATAGTAGATCTAAAAAATAACATTCGCATGCAGTCAAACTGGCTTTGGATTTTGATTAACAACGGATGCATCCCTCAAAATAGTTCTGATACCATGTAGGAATTTCCTAGCATACCTTTTCACTCCCTCCTTAGAACACCTATAAATTTCTAACACTCCCTATCACATACTCTTATTCATTCATTTCCATGCAATTGTGTAGGAATTTACAGGGTAAGTTCCTTAGATCAAGAACCAAAGGTCATCGCTCACAAACAGATCACAAATCAGTACACCAGTATAATCACATGGTTAAAACCCTCAAAGAAGGAAATAGTCCACGGCCTGAGTCAACGCGGCCACTTCAGGAAATTTATTAATATAAAAATAAAAGTTACATATGTTTCTCTCATAAACGTTTACTAGACAAATGACCCTCCATGCTCTTTAAATAGAGACCATGGACCAATCAGGCGTTAAGCCACAGATCACGTGTCATTAATACCGAGGTGAGAGATAACCATCAAATCACTACAAATCATGACCGTCAGATTATAAGTTACAAATGTACATGGTAAAGAAACACACTTTACCTAACTCTACACTAGACTAAGTTATTCTTAACTATTTCCTATGTGTCGGAATATCCTAACAAATTGAAACTAGTCCTCCCTTTTGTTTCCCCAACACTCCTAAGCATGCGTTGGCAGCACACACCAGCACCTAGCACATATTGGAATGCCTAACATGCCTTGGAAATTTATAGCATGTGTTAGCACTTCCTGGGATTCCCTCCACACCTTGGAACTCTCTAGTTGTCATGCTCTCATAGATAGCCTTAATTTTTTTGTGACTTGGGAACCCAACCAAGTCATTGAAAAAATAGTGTTGTATCTAGCCCAAAGTATCCCTTTGTATGAAACCTCTTTTTCCATCCCCTTATCACAATTGTAGGCTTGGCTCCTACAAGTCCTATTATTAAATTCTCCTAACACACTTCGTCCATGGAAAACCTGGAATTCACTGACACTCCCTAACAGATACTCTTATTCATTTGTTTCCATGTACTTTGAACTAGTTCTCCCTTGTGATGCCCTGACACTCCCTGTTGTACACAATCAATCTTCTATAAACATTCATAAGCAATCGGGTTCTGAGCTTTCGGATCTTCCCCTTTTCGGCCTTGGAAAACCATTCTCATGATTATTGTTATCGTTCTCCGCCCCCAAAGTGCACCATAAAAGGCTGGAAATTTACATTTTGGAACATTTGAGATGTAGCTCCTTTGGCCCCAGCCTCCTCCATCTCGTTTTCCATATGACCCAGGCATCAGACCAGGCACTAAGACGGAGAGGTGCTTGTCATACATATCTATCGGGCGTACCCCTAGCTGTCCGATCAAATCATAGATTGACGGCCCGCAGCCTATCCCTGTCTGGCGGTCCCCGTCACACCTTACCCCTAAAACCGGCCAGTTTATTTCGCACATATTTTCAGTAGCAGGCGGTATTCTCAAAATCCCAGTGATTCCATACACTGATCGCCACATGTCCCATGCCGCTGTTCTGAAACCGCTCCATTTCCGGCGTTATCCTTCGGCCGTAGACGCACAACAAAATTGACGTGAGCCATTAGATTTGTGAGTCTTCATCCGATGGCCATCATCCTTCGGAGCTGCACAGAGTTTAATCCATATATTAATCATCCCAGGCCCACCAACTTATTGCTTTCCCATGCATTTCCAACCATTGATCTCGTTCTAGGATTGGACGGTCATGATCTGCCCATCCCTCGCTGTTGACCAAACCCCGTAGTCTGTCCTCCACATCGCAAATTCCACATGTACGCCATGTTTCCCTTCCATCATCCATATATTCCATTAATTTGTCTTTTTAATGTTCTGCGTCCATAGCTCTCACCAGTCTATCCTCCACAGCTTCACCACAATTTTCCACCACCCTGCATGGTTTCATCGTTCTGCCATGTCCTCACCACCACCTCCGTCGACCCCGCCACATCTGCCATTCCCGTGTCTCATTTTCTCTAACAAGTTGTGGGTTTTTCAGGTTTACAATGAAGAAGAACTATCATAATTTCACCGCCTCCATTACAGAAGTCGAGAACGCATGACAGGACCCTGTTTCAGGAGAAAAACTTGTGAAGAAAGATCCAAGAGCCACTATGACATGACCAACATTAAATGAAGCAAGGGTTAAAATCTGGCGAAACCTCCAGAGAAATTCAAAATGCAGATTTTACAGATGGAGATATTAATTGTCGCAACAAACAACATCAATGAAAGATCCAAGGAGTGCAGTGCCTGGCATTGAAGAATTTAAATTTCAATTTGGCATTCAGAAGACAGAGAGTACTAGTGCATCGAAATCATATCCCCCAGGTTTAACTTCAATGGATTTTTCTCTCATGAAGGTACAGGATGTTACATATTTTATTCTTCATGTCATATCCCCGGAAAAATTTGCACCTACAGCATTTACTTCATGGATCTAGCCTCAGAGTACCTATAGCTCAGCATATTAATTAAGCCACATGGGTGTGAATGTTTCCGCCATTTTTTTCAAATTAAGCAAATTAAATGTTTCACCTACTTCTTCTATTAGGTTTTTCTCCTTCTTCTTCTATAAAAACCCAGGAGAAAGACATTGTAGGGGTTCTAGAATTTTATCAAAAATTTGTGTAGTGAAAGGCATTTTTTGTATACATTTTGTAAAGCTTCTGTGTGAAGGCTCAGAGCCCGTAGGGTCTCAGTGAGGAGGAGTTCTATTTGTAATGAGGATTCTGGTCTTTGGTATTTCACAGTACATAACTTTCTTTTATGTGTTTAATATAACATTTCATTTCATCCACTTTCTTGTATCATGTTTTGGAATGCGAGTGGCTCACTGGTTTGGTAAGGATTCATCCTAGTTGATGCCCATACTTAAATCAATCAAGCGCTTTAAATATGGCTCATGCATGATATACTGTTTCATGTTCATCTCATCCATCTTTCTGCTATATTAGTTGTATTGGGAGGGTGCTTTTAAAACGCCATTGTCATGTATGGATTCTTAGAAAGATAAGCCCATATATGGTTATGTTGTGTATCTGGGTATCAGCTCAAGGTTAACTAATATCTTCTTAACATTTCTTTCACCGCATACACCTTCTGATAACTTGATTTCTGTGACATATTACTTGAATCGGCCCTCTTTACATTAAATTGTCTCTTAACTGTCTGATGCTTTTGTGTTAGAGCTTTGCATCTTGTCTCTGCAGCATTACTTTCCCTGTGGAGGTTTCCGTAAATTCTGGTCCCATTTAAATCAATTTCCTTGTTCTACAAGAGATAGCAAGAGAGCCTTTTGGATTGACACCCAAGTTATATTATGTGCTCCTTGCTATGATAAGATGTCCTAGGCACTATTCTATGGCAACTCTAGGTTGTCTCTAGGAGGGAATTAATTGTCAACAACATCTTTCTGGCGCCGTTGCCGGGGAATGAATTTAAGAATACCAGTTTCCCTGGGCCTCAACAAATCATGTTCACTCTCTAATCAGGTGAGCACAGAGAGTTGAAGAGTTGCATATCTCTCACCCTGGTGATTCCACTATTGTTTATTTGATAAATATATTGGTAGTCCTGGCTCCTCGTAAGCCACATCTGAGGTTAGATACATCACATTCAAAGACACCTTCAGTGTCTAACCCTGAGAATATTATACGTAGAAGAAGTTGGAAAGAAAAGAAATCAGCCCGTGTTGAAATTCCTGAGTTTTCTGTAGAAGATTATCCATCCTCTTCTCAAGAAGTCCAAGTAGAAACTCCCGACTCCGCTGAGGAAAACCCTGAATATTACTCAGATAGGCCACCCCGGGGAAGTGCTAGAGTTAAAGAGAACTTTCATCCTACCCCTGAGGCTGAGGAAGTTAAAGAAGTTAGAGAAGTAGCCCCTGTTAATCGTGAATTGTTTCCATCTACACCTTAGGCTTCTGTATAGTATATTCCCGTTGTTATCCATACTCCACTCCCACCTCCTCCTCTTCCTCCCTTTGTACATCAGATTGTTTCACAACCTCCACCTCCTCCAATGGCTAATGTCCCAGCTTTTTTGTTGAACAAATATGCTCCCCTAGCATCGCCTTAAGTGTTAAATGATATGCCACAGGATTATTTGAAGATCTTGCCCAGATTCACTAGGGAAAATGAAATTGATGCTTAGAAACATCTTGAGACCTTCTGCTCCTTTGCAGAAAACTTTAATGTCGAACATTTGGATGTGGTCTTAAGATTATTTGTGCAGTCTCTGGATGGTGAAGCTAGAAAATGGTTTAAAACATTAGAAAACCATTCCGTAACCTCTTGGGATGATATGGAAAATACCTTTCTCAGGAAATGGGGAGAAAAGAAATACCATGGAAAGTGTCTTACTGAGTTCAATACACTTAAGAAGAAACATAATGAAGGGGTGTCAGAATTTATCAAAAGATTTAACAAGTTGTATCTAAATCTCCCTGCAGATATGAAGCCTCATCAGAATGCTGCCAAAGTCGTTTTCATAGCAGCCTTTGACTTAGATTTTGGTTTCTCTCTCAGGGAAAGGAAGCCTACCACCCTAGATGATGCTCAGTCAGATTCTCTTGAGTTTGAGGCAAATTTTGCTTCCACTGGAAAATTAAAAGTGAAAGTTGAACAAGACACCAGAAGAAGGGGTAAGGAGGAAGTTTCTACTTCTAATCAGGATAAGGATTCTGACAAAATTGAAGAGATGAGAAAAATGATTAAGAATATTTCTAATAAATTGGTCAAGCTTGAATTGGAAACCAAGAACTTAGCTTCTAATCATTTCCAGAACGCTCAAAACAGAGGTTATAATACTCAGTATAGAAATCCACCCCTGCAAATACTGCCAAGAGAAGCAAGAGAGCAACAGGATCAGGTACCACATCCGTTGTAATTGGAAGGCCTAGTAGATGACTCCGCTGAAGATGCTACCTATGAACTGCAAGATGCAAACCTTGCTTTCTCAAACAATGATGAAGTATAATGCCCATTGCATGAAGAAGAAGAAGAGATCAGAGACACAGACGATGCAGAAATTGATCACTATTGAAAATAGTTTAATGATTTCATGCAAGCACATTTTAATAGAAGATATGATATTAGATCTTCCAGGAAGAGAACTCAAACTCAAGATCAAGAAGAAGAGCCTCTCCAGAAGGAAGCACCTGCTCAAAAGGAATCCACAGTGTAGAAAGCCACAGACAAAGGTAAGAGTCCTCTGAACAAACCTTTGCAGTCTAATGATCAAACTCCTTCTTCTTCAAAAGTAGTCACTCCTCCTAATGCTGAGTCTATATCAAAAGAAGTTAAACCTTCAACTAAAAATAAAGAGTCAAAGTAAGTTGTAATAGAAAAGCCTCCTCCCGTTTTTAATCTTCAAAAAGAACTTGAGAAAGTCAAAATTCCAGTCCCTTTGACTGAATTGTTTAAACAACTTGCATATCAATCTCAAGTCACTTCTCTATTGCTCCCTCCTGAAGCACCAATAATTCCTGATAGTCTTAACCTCCAAGAAGAAAGGCCCATGGTAGTCTTTGGCCCACATGTCGAGGAGATAGACCCCTCTACCCCTCCTTTCTATGTGTCTCTAGTTATTCATGACCTGCTGTTACACAATTGTATGCTAGATTCTGGAACTTCCCATAATCTTATGCCTTTGTCAGTCATGGAACAACTAGGACTACAAATCACACGTCCATATAAAGACATATATTCATTTGATTCCAAAAGAGTTAAATGCTTGGGAATGATTAAAGATTTAGTGGTCAACCTAGCCCAAATTCCAGCAAAAAGTGTAGTAATGGACATCGTGGTGGCTGATATCCTAGCCTGCTTTGGCATGCTGTTGTCAAGGTCCTGGGGAACAAAAATTGGTGGGTCACTCAAATTATATTTAACATATGCCACTATTCCAATCTTTGGTGGTCAGGAGAGGAGGTTATATAGAGAGACCAGATTTTTCAAGATGGTGACCAAGGCTGACAGCTCAGAGAATTCACCAGTCTATAGTAAGGAAGGAGATTTCTCATGTTTTATGCTAGAAGAATATCAAAATTATGCTCATGAACCTTCCTTCTGTCAAATCAAGACTAAGCAGCCTTTAGAAGACCATGAAGCAGGAGTATGGACCTTACATTTTGATGGAGCAAATTCAAGAGAAGGTAATGGGGCTGGAGTATTATTAGTCTCTCCTACAGGGAAATGGGTGCCACTATATTTTAAATTAGAATATGAAGCTACTAATAATGTAGCTGAGTATGAAGCATTGTTGCTAGGATTGCAGACAACCAAGAGTATAGGTATACAGATTCTAAAGGCACTGGGAGATTCTGAACTGGTGGTCAGACAAATCAGAAATCAATGTCAAACTAAACATCCACGGTTGAGGGCATATAGGAATGAAGTATGGGACATGGTGGAGAATTTCTTCTCAACGTTTAATATTCAATTCATGCCCCGAGAACAGAACAGAATGGCAGATTCTCTTTTTGTGGCTGCTATCTCTTTTCATCCTCCTCAGAATCCTCCCCTGAGGTATGAAATCGAGGTACGTTACAGACCATCAATCCCTGATAATATTAAGCATTGGCAGGTATTTGAAGATGATGAACAGATGAAGAAATTCTTGGAAACAGTGGGAGAATTTTCAAATACGGAGATTGATGATTGTGAGGAAGATGAGGCTGAAAATGTTTCAGAAAACAAATGGGAAGAGAAAATGGCAGGTAGTAAAGTGTTGCAGCTAAAAGGAAATGTCATTCCTAGAGGTTTGGTGCCTCTAGAAATATTATTTGATAAAAATGATGTCCCATTGCAAACTAGTAAAATGGTAGAAGAAGATCAGGTGGAAGATCTGAATCTGGGTACCAATATTGAGCCCAAAATTGTAAAGTTATCCAAGAAGGTCCCAGATGAATATAAAGAAAAATACCTGAAATTATTTCAGTCTTACAAAGATGTATTCGCGTGGTCCTATCAAGACCTAAAAAAATTTGATGTCAATATAATGCAGCATAAAATTCCTTTGAGGGAAGATGCAAAGCCTTATAAGCAGAAGCTCAGACAGATAAATCCTCTACTGCTTCACTCCATTGAAAAAGAAATTAAGAAGCTTCTCAAGGCCAAAATAATTGTGCCATTAAGGTACTCAGAATGGGTTGCTAATTTGGTCCCCGTCTGAAAAAAGAATGGAGAAATAAGGTTGTGTGTGGATTTCAGGAATTTAAACAGAGCATCTTTAAAAGATAATTATCCACTGCCCAAGATGGACCACATCTTACAGAAAGTGGTGGGAGCTTCCAAAATGTCGATGATGGATAGTTTCTCTGGTTATAACCAGGTGGCTGTACTTCCAGAGGATCAGAAGAAGACTGCTTTCATCAAACCATGGGGTACATTTATGTATGCCAGGATGCCTTTTGGGCTAATTAATGTAGGAGCCACTTTTTAGAGGGCGATGGACATTGCTTTTGTTGGGGAGCAAGAAAAATTTCTGGTGGTGTACCTAGATGATATAACAGTTTTTTCAAAAGGTGATGCCAAACATATTGAGAATTTACGAAGAAATTTTGAAAAATGCAGAAGGTATGGCCTTTCTCTTAATCCACAAAAGTCTTTATTTGCATTAGAGGAAGGAAAAATTTTGGGACATATTGTAACTAAAGATGGGGTAAGAATAGACCCTAAAAGAGTAGAGGTCATAAAAAGCATTCCCCTCCCCAGAAATAAAAAAAAGGTGCAAGTGTTTTTGGGACGAATAAATTTTCTAAGAAGATTCATTCCTAACTATGTTGAGATAGTTAGGCATATAAAAAATATGCTAAAAAAGAATAATGAGGTGAAATGGTCACAAGAGTCACGGGAGGCATTCGCTAGAATTAAAGCTACATTTTCTGAAGCCCTTGTGCTGGCTGGACCAGATTATACAAAACCTTTTATGATCTTTTATTTTGCTTCACCTCATACAATAGCTGGAGTGTTATTATAGAAAAATGAAGAAGGATATGAGCGGCCTATAGCCTTCTTTAGCCAGGTGCTCCATGATGTTGAATTGAAATATAACATATTTCAGAAGTAGGCATATGCCCTGGTGAAATCCCTTAAGGCTTTTCGCATGTATATTTTGCAATCCCACATTATTGCATATGTCCCTACAGCAGCTTTCAAGGACATTCTCGTTCAGGGAGATAGTGAAGGAAAAAGAGGGAGATGGATTGCAAAAATACAGGAATATGACTTGGATATCAGGCCTACTAAGCTGATTAAAGGACAGGGACTTGCTAAAATGTTATCTGAATCAAACTATCAAGCTCTGGGCATAAATTTGTCTATGATTTCAAATGAAGAGTCTGAGAAAGAAAAAGAGCATCAAGGTCCGGAGATGGCTACTCAGAGAATACACATAAGATATCTCACCAGTCCATGGTACAAAGAAATAGTTGAATATCTTTTGACACTCAGCTGTCCTCCAAGTTGTGATAAAGAAAAATATAGGTCTCTAATATTGAAATCACAAAAGTATATATTTGCCAATGGCCAATTATATTGGAGAGATCCTTCAGGCATACTATTATTGTGCCTCACAGAAAATGAAATAGAAAGTATGATGATGGAATTTCACGAAGGAATCTGTGGAGGACACTACAGCTGGAGGACCACAGCTCATAAAATTCTGAAGGTTGGTTTCTACTGGCCTAAATTATTTGGAGATGTTTTTACTTGGGTCAGAGCATGTGATAAGTGTCAGAAGTTTGCTGAGAAACATAAATTGGCAGCCCTGCCCTTGATTCCAGTTCATGTAGAGGAACCATTCCAACAATGGGGAATAGATTTTATAGGTGAAATCCACCCTCCTTCAAGTGGCCAACATAAATGGATATTAACTGCCACAGATTGTTTTACAAAATGGGTAGAAGCCATACCTGCAAGGAATCCTACTAACACTGTCATCATAAAATTCATGGAAGAGAACATCATATCCAGGTTTGGCTGTCTCGCTAGAATAGTGACTGATAATGCACAGGCCTTCAAGTCTGCAAAATTTGTAAATTTCTGTCAGCAGTATAATATTACATTGAATCATTCTACAGCCTACTATCCACAGGGGAACGGCCTGGCAAAATCTTTGAACAAAACTCTGTTGCGAGCCTTGAAGAAAACAATCAACGAGAATTAGAAAAATTGGGATTCCCAATTTAAGTTTGATTTATGGGAAAATAGAATAACCAGCAAGAGAGAAACTATGAAATCTCCATATGAATTGGTATATGGACGAGCAGCCATGTTTCTGGTGCAGCTAGCCTTACCAGTGGCACGTTTCATGCAAGAAAGTTAGGAAGAGCCTGATAATATGGTCAGAAGAATCAATCAGTTGGTGGAATTAGAGGAAACACAGAACCAAGTGAAATAGAGATTAACAGAATATCAAAATAAAATGAAACATATATTTGATCAGCATGCAAAAGACAGGAAATTGTAGATTGGAGATCTGGTGCTCAGATGGGATGTCCGAAGAGCCAAAAAAGGAAAACATGGCAAGTTTGACCCACTCTAGTTTGGCCCATTTAAAATTGTGGAACAGGGAGGCAATAACACGTTTATGTTGGAGAACCTACAGGGTGATCTGCTAGATGCCCCTGTAAATGGCTAATTTCTCAAGCCCTACCTCCAATTCTGATTCAGGCAGAGCAAGCCTGATGTACCATATTGTATATAAGTTTTGTTTCGGTTTTGATTTGATCCAGGAGGACATGCTGATGAACTATGAAGTAAAGTAAGAGGGGCTGAAGGGAAGAGGTATGCACAAATAATATTGTAGAAATTTGCTGAATAATGATTAATTATCCACCGAGACTATCCTGATCACATACAATTCGAATTTATATGCAACACATAATCTCTTCCACTCAGATCATCACACAAAACAAGCGATAACACATCAATTCATCATACACATTAACACGGTATGTATGGGGAAAGCTTATAGCTGAAAACCCCGCAGCTATTGTGTATATTATAATGGAGAAAACATGTAACAAAATCAGTACAATACTCCTCACAAGTACTCAGTACTTTCTCATAAAGTTACACACAAACTAGCTTGGTTTTGAACAAGTCATTGGTTCAAAACTCACCACTAATTTCCTTGCCTCTATTGCGCAATCATGGCCTGTCTAAATAGAGATCCAAGGTTTGAATCTCCTTGGCTTGACAGCGCAATCATCATGGGCAATTCCTCCAAGTGTGGTGCAAATCTCATGCACAACTGATGTCGCCACTCATAGCTAACTCCACCCTTTCATCTACCTCTTTCACTGGTCTCCACTGAACTGATCATGCACTGTAGTGAACTGATGTGTTCTTGAGTTGAATAATGAGTTACTAATTAATGAATTAAATAATATTTAATTCACTCCACTCATAACTAATTGATTATCTAGTTAAACTAATCTCAACCGGTTCAACTAAAATAAACAGAACACAACTCCACTAGCTGTCTCATTAACTCCACCAAACTTCTGCCACTGAAGTCCTAACTGAATTCAACCATGCATGATGCCATCAAACCCTAGGAATAGCGTAATTCCTCTGTCAGATGCATGAGCCACTTCTGTAGCTCGAACTGAAGTGCTCCAAGAGAATAAACTGAAGTTTATAGTCTAAATATTATTAAGGGTAAATAATATTTGACTTCCCTGTTTTAAGGAGAG